>OVAN01005345.1:250-23706 GCA_900406275.1 Anastatica hierochuntica | reverse complement strand
ACGGATAGACTTTGTCGAATGATAGTTAAGTCTAGACGATGACCAGTCAAGACAAAAGTAAGTCTAGAAGACGTTAAGTCTTGACGGCGGTGAGTCTAGCTGTTGGTCGTGTTTCCGAGTATGTCCGATTAGCGATGCGATCTTGGACGTTGATTTCGAGATTACCATTTTTGACACCAACAATGCTCCCATGTTCCAAGAGTAGAAACTCAAAAAAATGGACCAAGATTTCATGGCTGAAGTGCTCAACGATAATCAAGCAGATGTTAATTACATTGGGGGCCAAGGAAACTAGGGGAATAGATTTTTTAATCAACAAAAATAGTTTAAGAGTAAGCCTTTTGGCTATAACCAAAGGGTTTACAATCCAGGGTATCATAGTAAGAATCAAAATTAGAAAAATGGTTTTTAGAACAGTGGGTATCAACAGAAGCAACAATATAGTTCAAGGGGCTTAAAGAACAACTACCAGTCAAGCTATTCGAATCAGAACGAGGGAAAATCTTCTGCATCATCTCAAGATAGTGATTTGAAGAAAATTCTACAGCAAGTGTTGGAGAACAAGAAAAAGTTTGCAACAGACATCAATCAGAAAATGGAAAACTTGTACAATGATCTCAATGGGAAGTTCAAAGCATTGAGCTTTCATATGAAATTGTTGGAAACTTAAGTGGCTCAGACTTCTTCTAGGAACCGAGCACCACCGGGAATCTTACCAAGGAAACCACAGAGTAAACCCAAAGAGTATTGCAGTGCCATCACATTGCGAAATGGAAAAGAATTGCAAAATTCGTCCTAGACAAAGAGACAAGGATCGACCAACCCTTTCCTAGGGAGCGGTACATCCCTGTCAAAATCCGTTTTGCAAACGTCTGGATCGAGAGACGAGGATCGACCGATCCTTGCTGAGTGATCGACCAATCCATGTCCAGACGTGAACACATCTATTTCAACTGATGAAACGAGGCAAGTAGAGGCTGAGAATGAGTATGTACCACCCCCACCTTATATTCCTAAGCTTCCTCTCCCCTCAAGACCCCGCCAAAAGGTCAAGGAACGCGAATATGAAAAGTTGAAGAATCTCGTTGGCGAACTCCACGTTCGGTTGCCTTTTGTAGAAGCAATCAAGATGGTACCTTCCCTTAAGAGGTACATGAAGGAGATTCTTTCTGACTGGATGACTTTAGAATAGGGTGTCTCAGTGCTTACTGTAGAGTGCATCTTGGTTCTACAGAATATCACACCAGAGAAACGAGAAGATCCAGGACCGTTTGTTCTGCCATGCAAGATTAGGTCACTAACTTTCGAGAGATGTCTCTGCGATTTGGGTTCTGGTGTTAATGTTATGTCATTGTCAGTATCTCATCGGTTGAATTTGGTTAACTACAAGCCCACACAGATGTCATTGGTACTTGCTGATCGATCAATTCGTAGATCGGTGGGTATTCTTCATAATATTCTTGTTAGAGTTGGAGGAGGCTATGTATTTACTGATTTCGTAGTCATAGAGCTTGAAGTAAAACCCAAGGATCCTATTATCCTGGGTAGAAAATTCTTATCTACTGTCAGAGCATGATTGACGTGTATAATGATCAAATAGATCTCCATCTTGGGAAGTTGACTATGAGATTAAACATAGAGAAGTCCATGAAGAAACCTACCATTGATGGACACACGTTTTGGGTCGACACATACCAATGTGATTGAGGACTCTACTGAAGAGTTGTACACAGAGGACCCACTACAAGTTGCCTTAACACAGATTGAGAGTGAGTATGGTTTTCTGAATGAAGATACATATGAGGCTACCACGTTGCTGGACACAACACCAATAACGCAGAAACAAGTCACGTACATCAAGCTTGAAGAGCCATCCTCTGTGACTTGTACATCATTGGAAACAAGTTCATATTCTAATTTGAGCAAGCTGAAAGCTCTAAAACTTGAGCTCAAGCCACTGCCTACAGGACTAATTGTGGGAACCGAAATTCTCACTGTCAATGTTATGTGGTTCACGGACTCTCTGTAGCAAAAAATCAACAGATCAAGCAGTGAATGCGAAAGTTAATGGATAAAAAATACGAAACTAATCTGCGAGATAAGACCAAACAAAAAGCATGAGTAAAACGAATATGCGAACAAATTGCGAGATTCATATTAACAAGATTCGTATGACGAAATTAAGATGAATAGCAAAGCAAAGATAATATGAAACAGATTGCGAGGCGAGACATATAAAATGACAGTAAAGTAACATGTTTCGTAATGAGAAACAGTTTGAACACGAAAAGAGAGTCGTGGATCAAAACATGGACAACAATCGAAACATACAGATAACGAAGAAAGTATAAGGACTCTTATTTCAATTCGTGGTATGAGCGTGCACAACCGGTGTTAAGTCGTGTTCGCAAGAACTGTTGGCGACGATTACCTAGAACTACAGCGTAGACTTGTAGCCTAATTGAGACGCAGCTCGCTAACGAAAACAAAGTAAGAACCCTAGTTTTTTTCTATGTGTTTTGCGGTGACGAAAATTGTCTTGTATATCTCCCCTTCATCCTTCTCCTTCGCACCCTTTATATAGGTCTTCGTGGGCTTGGCTCGTTTCCTTTTTCATCCCTGATTCGTGCATATCTTCTCGTGGAAATATTCCTTTTCCCCGATTCGCATATATCCTTTTCGAGATCCTTCCTTATATTCTCGAAACTTAACATTTCCATGAAACCCTGGCAAACCGTCATCGTAGATGGGCCGGTTCCCGCCCGAAATCGTAAGTGGACTGTTATCGCGATTTGGGCCCTTCCGGACCGTTTCGCGGCTAAGTGATTTTTACGATTCCTTTCGGGGAAACCGTTTCTCGTTAGACCAAGCGGTAATAGTTTCGTGTAACGATAAGACTAATCGTATAGTTTAGACTCTTCCGGTGTTTAAGTTAACCATCATCGTTTTACACGATCGATACGAAGTCCACGAAAAGTATGAATCCTTACGATTATCGTCACGACGGTTTGACAGAAATTCCAATCGAGACGAGACGAGAGACGATCAAGTGACGATTCGAAGGAAAATGGTGATCGGAAAGGACGTGGTCCAGCCAACGGATAAAGACCGAACGTTGTCCACGTCCGAAAAGGAAAATGGTGATCGGAAAGGATGTGGTACCAAAGAAAGGTGGGATCATTGTCATTACCAATGAGAAGAATGAGCTCATTCCCACCAGGATAATCACATGCCACAAAATGTGCATTGACTACAAGAAGCTGAACTCGACTACGAGAAAGGATCATTTTCCACATACTTTTATTGATCAAAGATTGAAAGATTAGCTCATCACCCTTACTATTATTTTCTTGATGGCTATTCCGGTTTCTTTCAGATTTCCATCAATCCGGCGGACCAGGAAAAAACCACATTCACATGTCCCTATGGGACATATGCTTACCGGAGAATGCCATTTGGGTTATGGAATGCACCAGCGACATTCCAACGCTGCATGGTGTATATTTTTACTGATTTAATTAAAGATATCATGGAAGTTTTTATGGATAATTTCTCTGCATATGGGTCTTCGTTCTCTAATTGTCTATCTAACCTTTACAAGGTTTTAGAACGACGTGAGGAGAAACATCTGGTTCTAACCTGGGAGAAGTGACATTTCATGGTGCAGAATGGGATTGTTCTCGGGCACCGAATTTCTGAGTAGGGGATCGAAGTTGAGAAAGCTAAGATCAACGTGATGACAAGCCTGCAACCTCCTACTTCTATCAAAGACAATTGCAGTTTCCTAGGACATGCATGATTCTACAAATAGTTCATCAAGGGTTTTTCCAAGACTACCAGGCCTCTGACTCGCCTCCTTTGTAAGGATGTTAAATTTGATTTTGATACTGATTGTTTGTTAACTTTTTAGACAATCAAGGAGGCTCTATTCAGCGGTCCAATTGTGCAGCCATGGGTTGGAATTTACCTTTCGGGGTGATGTGTGACGCTAGTGACTACACAGTGGGAGCAATTTTGGGTCAGAGAAATGATAAGAAACTTCATCTGATCTACTACGCTAGCAGGACACTTGATGACACTCATATCAAGTATGCTACTACAGAAAAGGAGTTGTTGCCAGTGGTTTATGTATATGGGAAGTTCAGACAATATCTGATGGGATCCAAAGTCATTATTCACACAGATCATGCGGCTTTGAGGTATCTAATGTCTAAGAAGGATGTTGAACCAAGACTGTTGATATGGATTTTGTTGTTGCAGGAATTCGATTTGGATATTCGGGATAAACGGGAAATTGAGAAGAGTGTTGTTGATCACCTATCTCGCTTGCGAGGCGAGGTTGATACGTCACTTGATAAAAGTCTACATGGTTACCTTCCTGGAGGATGAATATTTGGATAAAGCAGATGTTTTCGCCTTTAGACAGATCCATGACAAGATTCCTTGGTTTGCATATTTTGTGAATTATCTTAGTGCTGAAGTAAAGCCACCAAACTTTACAAGCTATGCGAAGAAGAAGTTCGTCAGAGACGTCAGACTCTATTCATGGGACGATCCTTTTGTCTACAAGAGATGTTCTGATGGACTTTTTCCCAGGTGTATTCCAAAGTCCGAGGCACATGGTATTCTATATCATTGCCATGGTTCGGAGTATGCAAGACATTTCGCTACCTTTAAGACTGTTTTGAAGGTACTACAAGCAGGCTTCTGGGTGCCTACCATGTGTAAAGACGCCCATGACTTCGTTTCAAAGTGCGATGCCTGTCAGAGAAAAGACAATATTAGCAAGAAGAACAAGATGCCTCACACTTCATCCTGGAAGTTCAGGTTTTAGATTTATGGGGTATTGATTTCATGGGACAATTCCCACTGTCCTATGTAAATCAATACATCTTGGTGGTTGTGGATTATGTTCAAAATGGGTTGAGGCGCTGGCCAGCCCTACCAATGATGCCAAGGTGGTCTTGAAGATGTTCAAATAAGTGATCTTCCCACAATTTGGGGTTCCTAGAGTTGTCATTAGTGATGGGGGGTCTCACTTTATCAATAAGTTATTTGAGAATATGCTGACGAAGCATGAAGTTTGACATAAGATAGCTACATGTTATCATCCTCAAAGAATACTAGAAAAACGGTTGGCAAAACGCGTAAGGATTGGGCTTCTAAGCTCGATGAGGCTTTATGGGCATACCACACTGCGTACAAGATTCTTTTAGGCAAAACACCTTATCATTTGGTGTATGGGAAGTCTTGTCATTTTCCTGTTGAGTTTGAGAACAACGGATTATGGGCTACCAAGTTAATGAATTTCAACATCAAGCCAACAACTGAGAAGCGGATGATTCAGAATAATGAACTTGACGAGATATGCTTAAATGCCTACGAGAACACTATGATCTACAAGGAAAGGACAAAGGCATTCCATTATAACATGATAATCCCACGACATTTCACAGCAGGAAATCAGGTACTTCTGTTTAACTCACGTTTAAAGTTTTTTCAAGGAAAGCTCAAAACGAACAGAGGTTCACTGTTAATGGCTAGAGATTAAAGCCATACTTTACAGATGCGCCACCCGAAGAAGCAATGCAAATTATTTTGACGAATCCACCCGTCGTTTGATCGCGCTACAGTCAGGCTCGTGACTATAAACAAGAGCTGAGTTGGAGGCAAACCACTAGGTAGTTTTTGTTTCATTTAGTTAGATATTTGGTGTTTTTAGTTTTTATTTTTTTTGCTTTTTTGTGTTTTTTGGGGTTGTGGCTGCAGAAAAATGCGAAAATCTGGACAGACGGACAAGAATTAGTCGATCCTTGTTCAGGGAGCGCCCGCTGCCTGTCATTTAACAAAACACGCGCATAAGAACAGGGCGACAAGGATCAACTGTTCCCTAACGAGGGAGGGCCCGCTCCTTGTCGTGAAAAGACAATATCACGCGACATGATCAGGTAAGTTCTCAGACTTTCTTTCTACTTCTCCTCACAAACACACAACGCCATTAGCTCGTTCTCTCTCGATTCGCCACGGATCATAGTGATTTTTTTGGTGCATTTCATTAGCTTTTCGTCCTCTTTAACCGTATCCAATCAGATGTTGCTAAATCCAAGGTATGTGCTCATAATCTCTACTTCAATTTATAAGGTGGATTTTGGGAACTTTTGTTTCCTTGATTTTTACTATATATTTGGTGCTTGAATGATGATATCTCCATGTTAGATGATCTTTAGAAGTAGGATTGCACTTGATTTAGGTGTTTTGAGGATTGAATTTTGTAGTTTTGTAGTTTAGTGTTTCAGATGCCATAAGTTTGCGAGCATGCATGTTCTTGACGTTTTGCCTTGATTTTTGATGATATTATTCTTTTTTGGCATACATGTGACTGATTTCTACATGTTTTGATGCTTGGTTGCGATGGTTTTTTGATGATTTCTACTTGGACCTTAAATGCAATTGGAAGAAACTACATATGCTCTTGATGTTTTAAACTTTTTCTGACGCATGTAATTGCTGTTTATGAGCGTGATTTATTCAGGGACATTACTCTTCATCAATGAAGTGATGATTTTTGTTCTTGCCTCTTATGACTTTGTGTCGAATTTTTGGTTTCGCGCAGGGTCGTGCTACTTTTGTTCCTAATTTGTCGCGAGCACACCAGTTCTGGGATTACATCGCTGCTGGGCGATTCCTATCTCGTGACCCTAAGCAATCCGGCATACGTAGCCTTGTTATTAGACTTGTAGCCAGGATCATCAGTTCTCACATTTACGCTAAGGCGTCTCTGGCTGTGGTGACCAACGATGAGTTGGGTTTGCTATTTATTGGTGTTAGGCACACACGGGACTTGGCAGCGTAGATCATGTACTTGGATGCTAGTGACATGAACTTAGGCGCAATCAGTGCAGAGAAGTTTGCTTACTTCAAGGTGCAAGCTCAGAATAAGAGGTACTTTGCTTCAAGAGCTATGATTACACGTATTTTTCACCATTTTCGAGTTGATTTCGCAAGCTTCAAGAGGGTGGAGTTCAAACTCTTGAAGCTGAAGAAGGCTGGCTTTGATGATAGACAAAATTATGCTTACTTCGACGCGAAGCATCTCGGTGACAGCTATTTTTAGCATCCCCTTGGAAGGGGAACATTGAGGATTCCAAGCCCTTTATCTATCATTTTGAGGATCATCAGCAGCGTTCACTCTTCATTCAACTCCCTTGCCCTGACTTGAGATTCATTACTGATACTCCAGGGGTCGATTTCATGCCTCCAGTTGCTCGCCTATGCCCATGTCCCCCTTCTTTCAATAAAGACTGTATAGGTTCTTCTCAGAGAACTATCCAGCTAGGCACGGGTGATGATGATGCTGACTATGAGGCACACATGCCTCCACCTCCTGCACCTACTGATCCTGATATCGCAGAGCTGTTGCCGGACGATTTCAGTGCTTATGAGCTTGATCCACCATTGCCACATGCTGCTTCTACATTAGAGTTCAGAGCTTGGACGTGCAGAGACATCAGAGGACAAGCTCCCTCATGTGCGTTTCGATAGGGGTCTCTCGAGGATAGGACGTATACTTTCTTGCTCTCCTCGCAAGCCAATTCGAGAGGATGCTTTCAGGAGAACAAATATTGCATCTGTTGCAGATGACGAAAAGGAGACACATGATGATGAGACTCATGATGAGATGGAGAGAGAGGAGCCCACATGGAGCGCACCAAGGCGCGTGCAGATGGTTCATCCAGCTCCAGATCCACACAGTAGATTTTTCTTTACTTTTTATTTTCTATTTTCATGCTTATTTGGACTTGTTTTTATTTATGTTTACTTACCCCTCCTTTGGATTTATTTCACACCGAAACAGTGTGAGAAAAGTCTGGGGGAGGTTGCTTACGGTCTTTCTTTTGGTGTGTTTTTTTTATTCAGTTTCTCATGTTTTATTGAGTCAATCCTATGGATTCGAGTGTTTTATGATGGTTTTTTAGACCATTATCTTTGTGCATTTTCCTTCATTTTTTTTTTCATATTTACCATTTTCCTTAAGCTTTCAGCGCAGGCAAACTGGAAAACCTCATGACCAAACTCCCCGCCAGAAAGCTTTGGAACTCAAGTCTTTGTCATGACTGTTTTTAACTCTGTTTATCTGAACTACTAATGAATCTAATTGCTTTAAGACAGGAACTTGAATTAAGGAATTCGAACCAATCATTCAGGATTACAGCCCCATTTTTCTTCCACTATTTTTCGGTAATCCTGAGTGACCAGACTCCTTTTTAGTCTGGCACCACACCTTCACCCTATCTCATTTGATTCTCCATGCATTTCTTTTTGATCTCATGTGCACACAAGTGCAAAGACAGTGGAGAGAGTAGGGTAGATATGATCTTCCTGATTACACAGGTAGGATTGAACATTTTAGGTGATTTAGACATGGTCCTGAGTTTCTATTAGATGGTGTTGGGTTATTAGAACGTTAAGATGGTTATGAATGCAATTCTTCATGAGGTATGGGTGTTTTGTTGTAATGAAGTGTTTTTGTTGGGCTGATTTTCCCCGAATTTTTGTATATATGAAAAATAAGATATAATAACATTAAGTGTTTTGTTTCATATCCAGGAAAGAAAATAAGTTTTTACTTGCAAATGTTTTGCTTATTATACCCTGAAGATTGCACATGTTTTGATTAACGAATTTGTGATTTGTACTTGGGTAGTTAGGGATCATGGTTATCAATAGACCCTCTCTCTCCCCTGTGATTGTGTATAATGTTTTGCATACTCATGCAGTTCTGAATCCAGAAACACTTTGAGCCTTAACACTAAATAGCCATTCCATCACCTAACCCGTTATTCCCGAAGTAGAGTTCTCAGGTGAAAAAGTTTCACGCCTTTATTAATGAATGTAGGGGTTTATTAACATGAAAGCTAAGCTTGTAGGTTCAGAGTTTCGAGTATAGATGGGCTTTGGAAATCATGCAAGGATTCTTGGGGAGAGTGTTTTGACTGTTCCAAGTTTATGTGGTCAGGGAATCTGGTGCAGAGTAAGGTCTACTGAAAGTACAAAGGTCCATCGTTTTCAAACTTATTTTCCCTTTGGTTTAGTCTTTAATTCCTTTACTTGAGGACAAAACAACATGAAAATTACAGCTTAAAGGGAAAAACATACTGAAAGAAAAGAACAGAGCCAGAAACAGAGAGAAGAAGACAAACTATGAATGCATAAGAGCGGGTAAAAAGACTGAAGTGAAAACAAAGAACAGTTAGCATCTCACGCTATACATCTTCAGGAACACTGCAAGGTTTCTCCATGTCCACAATGGGCACAAGAGTACTTATAATTGTTTTTTAAAGTATTTACATATTAGTTTTACAGTTTTAACAAATTTGTTTTAGTGTTACTGCATATTTAGTTTACCGCTATTACATATATTTTTTAATTGTTGTTGCATATTTATTTAACAGTTACTAAAGATTTATTTTACATTTTTAATTGTTGTTGCACATTTATTTTTAAGTATTACTTTTATTTAATTATTGTAATTTTCCTTTACAATTATTGTAGATTAGACGCACACATTTTTTTTTTTTTACAATTATCATATATTTGCTCATTATGCTAAATTTTGTATGTGGTCTTTTTATAAATAAGAATAAAAACAGTTGTATTCTAACTCAAAGAAATTTGAAAATAACTAATTTTTACTAACTTGAACTTTAAACGAGTGGTCGAAACCAAATCGTCATTTTTTGAGGTGAGTTAAATCGATCATAATGATATTAGGCTTATAAGATTTTAAAAAATTAAAAATCAAATTAATGATCCAAATACATTTTGCGCATAGACATATATGTAATGTGTTAGATAATAACTATTTAACTCATTTGTAACAATACACACACCAATAATGATCCAAATAAAAGCTAATGACTTTTCATGTTTTTTTTGTTAAAGGATAATGACTTTCAACATTATGTAACTAATTCACACAACCTCTAGAGTTATATGATATTTTATTATAATCTATAATCCTCTAGTGATGTCATTACTAGTGTTAGTTGTACCAAACAAGTTTTAACATGGAATTATATATAGATTTATAAAATTAATAAGAAGTACAAAGATGATATTTTTGCCATATAATTCAAGCTTTTTCATGTGTTTAATTTAGTAATTTACAAAAAATTCTTTATAACTATATAACAAATTTGGAAAAAATGTAATCAATAAGATTAAACAAATATGTAGTGACGAAAACAAAATTTTGTGCTTTTCTAGTTAGAGAAAAATCTGTGAGATAATGAAAAAAGAAAATATGTAGTATAAGAATATAAATTTGTGGTCTTTTAAAATCTGTAGCCACATAAAATAAATCTGTCACCACATGATGTCAGTCTAGTAATTAATTTTTTCGAAACTACAGACTTTCTTAGCAAAAAAAAAATATGTGTTGTAGTTTTCAGAAAACCTTTCTAACAAAAAAAAACAAATCTGTCATGAAAAACTTTATTTCGAAGTGACATAAATCTGTCATGAAAAAACTAGAATAGTTTAAACAAATATATGTTGTCTTTGGTGATATTCTAGTTATTTATGTCATTTTCAGGGTTATTCTAGTTTTTTTCCCAAAGAAAAATAAAGAAAGCTTAGTCTAAAGAAAAATTGAAATCCTAATGAGAATCTACTAAGTTCCCCAGCAACGTCGCCAAAAACTTGATGAGGCAAGATTTTGCTAGTGTTTAAATCAATTTTAAGATTTAAAGATTAAATCAATTTTAATATTAAATCAACTAACAATCCTCATTAAATTGCAAGTATACGACTATGTCGATTGTAGTACTTTAGGGTCGAACCTAGGAGAACTAGAGATTCAAGCAATAGGATTGCACAATATCTCCTAAGCTAAGGAAATTAGAAGAGAGGTGACGATTGATACTTAAACTAGATGCAACACAGCCTAAACACACTAACACATATGCAAAGAATGAATCAAGAAAGCAAGCACAAGGTTAAAGCAAGTAGCTAATTCGAAAAATCAAAACAAACAATGCAAGATTCAAGAGGGATAAGATCGATCTTGAGATATGGAGATTCTTTAGAATTAAATTGGAGAATGCAAATACGTTTCTCTATACTTTATTAAATGATCAAAACTATTCCTAGGCCAATGATCCCATTCTTATCGATCAACCCACTCTTGTGGTGAAGACATGTTCACCTATGCACATTACAATGCTCAACTCTCGCTCCTTGCCCATCTAAACTTGCATGTGATAGTAATTTACAAGCCCTTTAGCCATTTAACACCTATGGACATCTACTTTCATGAGCCAAGTTTCAAAACATAGATTCTTTCTCTCAGGCATTTCATTGAACAATTATTAAGCATCAATGAACAAGCATGTAACTTTCGAAGATCTAAAGAAAATCTAGTAGGAGTTAATGCCAAGATTCTAGTCTAATATCCATTACAATCTTAGATCTATCCTTAAACTACCATATCTCAAGATCAAATATTCTCTACTTACTAAGACCCATGGAAATCCAAGAAGTGTCACTAGCTTCTTGAGAATCCATGCTTAAAGTGAGAAGAATTTGAGAGGAGATGAGATGAGATGAGATGAGATGAGATGATTAGATTCAAACAAACTCAAAGAAATGCAATAAAAATCCAATCTTTGTAAGAAATGAAGAAACTTAATGCATAAAAAGTAAAGAACAAATGAAGAATAATAATTAAAGAGACTTGCAATGCATAAATAAATAAAAGAGATCCAAGAAAAAAGTGTTTAAAAACTTGTTTTGAATCTTAGAAAAAAGATTAAAAATATTAAAAATATAATGCTTAGGTAGCTTAAGGGTTCTTGGAGGCTTAGAGAGGGTTTATAGGTAAGGGGGAAGAAAGGGTGTTGCCTTGGTCAATTTTGGTCGAGTGCTCTCTTCTATAGACCTTATGTGGCTCACTATCGCCTGGGAGGTCAATAGTGAGCTGCATTCCAGCTCTTTTTTCTTGCATTTTTTATTACCATCAGAATGACGTATTATTTGCATATACTTCCTCTTTCCACGGTCTACCATATGTTGATTCCAAAGGATTTTTCTCTTTTTTGCTTCTCTTCAAAAATCTTTGAATTAACATCCAAAATGTTAAGAAATGCATGCAAAATACGGATAATCCTAAACTAGACTCAACTTAGAAACTATATGAATTCTATCACTTAAATGCAATATATACACCCTAAATGCAACTAAATACATACTAAATGATGCTAAATATGCGTTAAATGATGCTAAATATGCGTTAAATTATGTACACATCAACTCCCCCGAACTTGTCCTTTGCTTGTTCTAAAGCAAACAAACAAGGACAATCCCGGAAGAGAAGTTTAAAAGTGAGAACACAAAGCCACAATAGAAAGAAATGCCCTATGCTCAATGTCCTAAAGACAAGTATCATAATGTATGGATCATCAAAGACTCAACGTACTTCGCCATATTCATCACAAAACCATCTTTAGGAACCTAGGCTAAGCATTCACAAGCCACTTACTCAACCAATCTCCTTAACATTCAATTAATATTACACATGTGTTCTTTACTTATGGGCAAAGCATCGAATCCATTTTGGCTTGGCAAGAGAGAGCTTTGTAACCTAAGGAGAAGAATCATCTTCTGTACTTCGAATCTGAGAAGAATTATGAACCTTACTCTTTGTTTATTGATTAATACAATGATGTCTCTCTTTGATTTGATTTGTGTTTAGTCTCTAATCATGAGTGAGTAGTTTATTCGTTGGGTTTAGGGTTCTCGCGTAGGGATTTATGAATTGTTTACATAGAATTGTTTGATTAGGTATTTAATCAATTGGATCTTCATTTAGGATTGTTTGTAATGCATAAAATTAAACTGATCACTTAGTTTTTGATCTTAAGTTGTTTAACGCCTACAAAGTGTTTGTATAATGCCTGAAAGCATCCTAAATGAGCAATTCATCATAAGCCAATAGAAATTGATGTTTAAGTGAATTGTGAACCTATCAAACTTGGTTAGAATACATTATTAGAATCTGAGAGTCAACGGAAGTTAGTCTCAAAGTTTCTAATTCATAGGGAATTGATACTACGGAAGTAGATCAATTCGATATTTGTGTTTGAGTTCAAGACGGTTTAAAGCATGTTCACTAATCACTAATTTGAGTCTTCAATTAAATGTTTCCCTGAGAATACCCAATGCCCAACTCTTCTTTGATTGATTTACAATTCCGCTGTCATTTGCTTGCTTACTTTGCTTTCTAAATTTCGATTAAGCTTCCCTTTAACTTCTGTATCTTTCTAGAATCCTTAGAAGCAACCATCATTTCATCCACATAGATGAGCAAGTAGATTCTGTCTTTAACACCTTTACCTCTGAAATACACACAAGGATCATATTGACTCCTTGTAAACTTCTAGCCCTTCATAAACTCATCAAACTTCTAGTTCCACTGTCTAGGAGACTGTTTTAAACCATAAAGTGATTTCTTTAGCTAACATACCACAGACTCCTTTCTTTTTTCTTCAAATGCTTCTGGTTGCACCATGTAGATGTCCTCATCCAATTTTCCATGTAGAAACGCAGTCTTGACATCAAGTTGTTCTAACTCCATGTCAAAGTTAACCACCAGAGATATCATGATTCTAATAGAGACATGCTTTACAACTGGTGAGAAAATCTCATTATAATCCACACCCTCCACCTGAGTGAAACCTTTTGCAACCAGTCTAGCTTTGAATCTTGGTGGTTCCACCCCTGGAATTCCTTCCTTGTATTTGAAAATCCATTTACAACCAACCAGCTTCTTACCCGTAGGCTTAGGAACCAGGTTCCAAGTAACATTCTTAACTAGTGATTCAATCTCCTCCTTCATAATCTGCTTCCATTCTTTCCAGTACATGCTTCTCTTAGCTTCTTGTACTGTCTTAGGTTCATCCATGTCTAGACTCTCAGCAAATGATAAAGCATAGGCTACAAAGTCTCCACTTTCTAACATAGAAGGTGGTCTTCTAGTTCTTTTACTTCTGTCTGTAGCTAACATGTAGTTATCTAGATCCTCAGGTTCTTCCTCTGGTTTTATAGGTCCCTCTTGAGATTCAGATTCATCTGAACCAGACTCCTGATCTGATTGTGAAGACTCTTCTTCTTGAGAGGCTCCACCTGAACTAGAGTTTACTCCACCTGACCTTGATACAGTAGGACCCTAGATCAAGACTGTACTGAAGGAAACTTTCTTTCTTTTCTTTCCTTTAGGTTCCTTCTCTTGTACACAGTCTTTAAACACTTGATCTTCATGGAAGATGACATTCCTACTTATAGTACATTTTCCATATTTTGGAATCCAAACTCTATAGCTTTTTGTACCCTGAGGATACCCCATGAAGAAATCCTTCACTGCTCTTGAGCTCACTGTATCCTGAATAACATGAACATAAGCCACACTCCCAAACCTCCTTAAATGTTCATAGCTCACCTTTGAACCAGTCCAGAACTCTTCTGGTATCTTGAATTCTATAGGATAGGATGGAGACCTATTAATCACATATATTGTCGTAGATGCAGCCTCAGCCCAAAACTGTTTACAAAACCCTGTTTCAGCCAACATACATCTAACCTTGTTCATAATAGTCTTATTCATCCTTTCTGAATCTCATTCCTGTTGAGGAGTATAGGCACAAGTTCTGTGTCTCTTTATCCCTGACACTTAACACAGATCATCAAACTGCTTATTATAGAACTCAAGACCATTGTTTGTTCTTAAGCACTTGATTTTCTTCCCTATCTGAGTCTACACTAATTGCTTCCATTCTTGAAAACTCTGAAGCGCTTCATCTTTAGACCTTAGGAAATAAATCCACACCTTCATAGAGTAATCATCAATGAAAGTAACAAAATATCTGCAATCAGTTAAACTTTAATCCATTCCTGGTGACCCCCATAAATCTGAATGAACATAATCCAAAATTTCTATAGAGATGTGCTTAGCCTTAGGGAAACTCTGTTTCTGAGACTTCCCTAAGACACATTCTTCACAAAACTTTAATACCCCAACTTGCTTGGGATCTAGATACCCTGCTTTCACCATAAGATTCATATATTTCAGACTCATATGACCCAGTCTCATATGCCATCTCATTATGTTGTCACACTGGTCTTGCAACTGAGACACTACCCTTAGCAACTGTACAATCCAGATAGTACAATCAATCCTTGTATTTCCCTGAGAAAACCTTCTTTCCTTCTTTGTAGAAAGTGACTACAAAGTCTCCACCAGTGTATGTGCACCCATTTTTCTCTAACTGCCCATAAGATATGAAATTCATGCCCATTGTAGGCATATACCTTTCATCAGTTAAAATCACCTCTGAGTTATCTGGATTCACTATTCTGAGTTTCCCAATACCCTTCACTTCACTGTAAGTATTGTTACCCATAAGCACCTTTCCACCTTCAAGCTCCTGAAACTCAAACAAAGAAGCCTTGTCTGGTGTGATATAAAAAGTACACCCTGAATCCATTACCCACTCATCCCTTGTGTCACATAAGCTGGCTGTAAGGATCATAGGAAGTTCCTTTGCTGACTCTGATCTCTCTTTCCTTTCTGGATAATCTCTTTTATAGTGACCTTCTTTGCCACAGACCCAACATTCTTTAGCTTTTCCTTCGCCCTTCTGTTTAGACTTAGACCTCTTGTCCTTGCTTTTAGATCTTCCTCTATCTTTGTTAGTTGACTTTTTCTCTGGTCTTCCTCTTGTGACTACCAGTCCTTCACCTGAGGGACCTGATCTTCCAAGTAAGTCTTTTTCGTTTAGCTCCACTTCTTTAGCATAGGCTGAGGTAGTTACATCATTAACAGTCAAAGTCTGCTTTGCATTCCCATACTTCAATGTATGCACTAGAGGGTCAAATGCCTTTGGTAAGCTTGACAAGATCTGAATGGCTTGGTCTTCATCACTTATATGAATATCCAGACTTGAAAAATCATCTACTAACCTCAGAAACACATCAAGATTTTCTTCTATACTTTTGTGTTCTTCCATTCTGAAACTAGCAAACCTTTGTTTCAAATAGATCCTGTTAGGTAGAGTTTTGTCGTGTTAATCTCTTTCCAATGTCTTCCACACCCCCAGAGCAGTCGTCTGTTTCATTACCTTTCTTAATACTAGATTGGTTAAACATGAACAGATGAGATTCTTTGCTCTTTTATCCTTCTCATTCTTGAGAGGATAAACTGGTGTAATCTTAGGCTTTTCTTTTGGATCTTCTTCTATTGCTTTTCCCTTAGTACTCTCGAGAACCTCTTCTTCTATCAAGGCAGACTCTAAGCCTTAGATTTACAATTGCAATAGCATCTTGTACTTCCACATCCCAAATTCTCCCTTCCCATCAAACTTCTCTATCTCAAATTTACCTTGAGTTGGTTCCAACATCTTTCCAGATTTCACAAGAACACTCCAAGAACTTCTTTACCAAAGATAACACCTCACAGACCTAACTGTTTCTTCAAACAATAAACTCTGTGATGAACCTGGACTGCTCCGATACCACTTGTGAAGTTTTAAACCCAACTCAATGGTATGTTTAAGTTCTTTTGGCCTTAAGGTCTTTGATCCGATTGTTTCTTGTTTGTGATTGAGTTTAACAAGATCTAGTAAGTAAGTAACACGATGACTTTGTTTACCCGGAGTTCGCGGATCTACATCTCCGAGGAGTGAACAAAACACTCATGCTTTCACTAGATCAATGTCGATACAATCACAAGAATGTTTCAAGTGTTTTCACCAAGAAAGAGACTAATCGATCTACCTTTCTTTGTAGATGGATATCAAATTGGCTCAATCAACTTAAATTGAGCATGCTTCGCACCTTGAGAGACGGTCAAGACTCGGGACCTCCTTGTAACAAAGGATATGGCCGTCGCAAAGGGAAGACAACCAGAGCTAGTTCCAGCTCCAACCGTAAGAGAGAGTGATCCCCTGATCCATCGTGAACCTCCATGAATCTCTCTTCTCTTTTCCTTGAACTCTTCTCTTTTGACTCTCTCTGTTTTCTCTCTCTCTCTCTGTTTTTGTATCTAGAAGAAGAAACTTGATCATGAGAGTTAGTTGGAGAATTTGTTATAACATATTCTTCTTTCTCTCTCAAACGGCGATGTTTTCGGTTTGGATTTTGGCGAACTGGGCCTCGCCTTTGTGGCCCAGAAACTTTGACTCTAAGCTAAAGTTAATGGACCTTAATCCATTTGACAGACCAAAACGACAAACTCCACACCTACCATATGTTAATTCCAAATGATTTTTCTCGTCTTGGATTCTTTTCATAAATCTTTGAATCAAAATCCAAACTTCATGGCTGCACACACATCTTTGACTCCAGTTTGATCCTTCTTCATCCCCTTTTGCTTCTTCTGATTCATCTTCATTCCTTTTTGTTTCCTTTGTATACTTCTTCATTTTTCCTTGATTAATGCTTGTTAATCACTTCATTTCCACTAAGAATCAAGTTTAAAGTCCTCTCATTCTTTTCAAGATCCATTCCCTACAAAATGCAAAGAAATACATGCAAAATGCGAATAATCCTAAACTAGACTCAATTATGAAACTATATGAGTTTTGAAAATAAAATGCATTATGTACACCCTAAGTGTAACTTAAACACATACTAAATGATGTTAAATATGCAATAAATTGTGTACACATCAACTCCCCCGGACTTGTCCTTTGCTTGTCCTCGAGCAAACAAACAACGATAATCCCGGAAGAGAAGTTTGAAACTGGGAACACAAAGCCGCAATAGAAAGAAATGTCTTATGCTCAATGTCCTAAAGAGAAGTAAAATAGTGCATGGATCAACAAAGACTCATCGTAGTTTGCCATATTCATCACAAAACTGTCTTTAGGAACCTAGGCTAGGCATCCACAAGTCACTTCCTCAACGAATCTCATTAACATTCAATTAACCTTTCATGTGCGTTTTTTACTTATGGGCTACGCATCTAATCCGTTTGGCTTGGTAAGAAAAAGGTTAATGATAAGAAGAAATGTTTAAAGAGAAAGTTTCACTCATATTTAAGGTGGTTTCTCTCAAAATGTAGTGCAAGACATTAGGCAAAAGCAAGGTGGAGTCAAACAATTAATGCATACAAGGTCTTACTTACCTCTAATGATTCCCACCCAAAAATGCCTAAGTCTACTTAACTACCCTTTGTGTTTCCCATTAAGATCCTCGAAACCAAGATCCTTTTACTCACTTTAGCTCATTTTTCTCTTTCGTCTTGTGATAATTAGAGATTCATTTCCATTATGTACTTAGCTTCTAACCTTCTTCTATTTTTCTAGAGCTACTTTCTAATCAAACTCTTTGATTCTCTTTTCTTTTCTTAGACATTAAGTATGGACTCTTCTAGACTTTTCTTATAATCGCTAAGGTTAGAGCTATTCTTTTCTAATTTCTAGTGCCTTTTCTTCTTCTTTTCTTTCTTTACTTTTTTTTTATTTTTCTCTTATTACCCAAACAAAGTTTGGATAGTCTAACTTTGAAACTCTACTTCCCATGGTTGATGTTATGAGTGATTTTGCTCGTTCTTGGTAGCACTACGGAAAACTGGAGGTCGATGAATGTTTAGCAAAGGTTTGGGGGTGTTTGGGCTAAGCCTAGAGATCAAAGATGACAGAAAAGTTGCTTGTTGTATTGATTATTTGCTTAGGTTTTTCGTGTGTGCACGTTTTCCCTTTAAGCTTGGTATTTATACATGAGTTTCATGATTAACCCTCCAAGAATTGGATATATCATGATTATCTGTAGAATATATGCATATTTATCTAAAATACATGTCATTATCTACTAGTTGTAATAGCAAAAATAAAGAAGAGGCGGTGATCGGTTGGCTTCCAGCTTCCGGCTATGCTTGGTCATCTGACTTCCGGCTTCTGGCTATAGGACGTCGTCTGGCTTCCTGTTTCTGGGCATTCCCATGCATTGAGGTCATACTGCTGTACTCCATCTAAGTCTGGGGAATTCCCATGACCTAAATTAATCCCAACAGTTTGCCCCTTATTGCGCAGATTCGATCTGAAGCTGTGGAATAACATGTCTTCCAGGTGGCTTAGGCAGGAAGCCAGCAGTCGCTTGGCCTTTTTAGGTTTGACTTGTGCCGCCTCTGCTTTCCTTAACCGTTTGCTTGCTTTTGGTTCAAGTTGTACCAGATAATGAGCATTGTTGCGACGGGAGGTTGCGTCTGGCTCATTGTCGTCTGGCCTTGGGGCTTCGAATTTTGAACTCTCACGAACCGCTTGCAACTTTCAAGGAGGATTATTTTGAAAAAAATCCCAGCTGTTTGACTTGGTGAAAAGGGAACCTTATAGCCGTTGGCGAAGATTAATGAAGATTTGAAGAGGGAGAATATAGTCGTTACTCTTCTCGCGAGATTCGCGCCAATGACTAGACGCGTGTGGCTCACTTTGATTTCTCCTCTTTCTTTTCAACTTTCTCTTCTTTCTTCTTTGCCATTTCCGCCTCATCTTCTTTCTCTTACTAGAATTATTGATTCATCTTCTTCCCTTTCTTACAGAAATCTCGCTCCCGGAATCTCTTTCAAGCTTTCGATCCGCGATCCTTAAGGTTAGATCGTCTTCTTCCCTCTTCTCTTCTGCTTCTTTTAGGGTAGATTCTTGGAGTTGGAATTTAGGATTTCAAATAAACCTTAGCTTTTAAGTCTTTCTTGTTCCGATCAGTTTCTAGACCCAAGATCGAAACTTTCTTAAACCCAGACATGACTAGCTCCGGTGACGAACTTTCTCCGGTGGCCTTATCCTCTGTTGGGGCTCGTGTTCGGAAGAGGTGTTTAATTAGAACTAGCCAATCTCCAGAGGCTGAGGGGTCTTCCGAGGACACGGAGATCCTTGAGGCCAACCCGTTGCCGCTGCGCTCCGCCACGGGTCCGGAGGTCATGAAGGTTGGCCCTTTCTCAAACGTGAGCTCTGAGCTCCTGGAGGAGTTGAGACAGAAATACTCCATTGGGGTAGACGTCCACTTGAGACTGCCTGGGCAAGGCGAGAGGGCTTCAGGATGCCCAGGAGACGAGATAGCCATGTATGAGGGCTATTTCGAGGCTGGAGTTAGGGGTGTAGTGCTTGCCCTTGTGAGGAAGGTCTCGGAGCACTTTAACATTTGCTCTTCTCAGCTCAACCCACCGACCTAGAGGATTCTCACTGCTATCTAGGTCCTAAACGAGTTCCACGGGCTGGATCTCAGCATCAATGAGCTCTTTTACTCTTACTACTTTCCCCATGTTCTTCCGGGTGAAGGTAGATATTACTTCCGGTCTTGCGCTGGTGCTCCCTTGGTATTGGAGCTAGAGAGAGAGAGGATAGGAAAGGGGCGGCCTTCACGAAGCATTGAGCCTAGAATTTTGTCTTTATGAGTGTCGGGACTTCCCATAGGTTCTCTACTCTTTGGAGATTCACTGGTCGGCCTAGGATGTTTTTGAATCTTCTGCTTCCAGTTTGGTTATTAACTCTTTTAATCCTTTGCCTTTGCAGAAGCATCTACAGAGAAGTCAGAGGCGGGCAAGGAGAAGGTGGAAGAGACTTTAGAGATTCCTGCTGAGGAAAGGAGTATCCCATTCCTTTTGAGTGAAGAAGCATTGAACCATAGCAGCGTCAGAGGTTAGCTCCTTTCTTCCTTCTTCCTTTGTTTATTTACTTCCTGCCGGTTTCTTGATTGATCTTTTGTCATCTCGCAGGAAACATGTCAGGATTTGGGTTTAAGGCACTGGAGGACTTTAAGAGGGCTTAGGCGGCAAGAAAGGCAAAGTAATCGTCTGGGAGCAAGGCTCCGAAGGTGGTGGAGATCTATGAATCTCCTTTGGCTAGGTCCAAGAGAAAGGCAGCCTAGAAGGCTACCGCCTCTAGTAAGAAGCAAAGAGGTCCTCCAGCCAAGTAGCCTTCCTCCTTCATCGGCGATCATGATGGCGCCCTGGCGCACTTGTAGGAATTTGTCTTCCCTGCTCTCCCTTCTGACCCCCTAGCTCCGGTGATCTGGGCATCTTCGACCAGGTCCAAAAGGGGCTTATCAAGGTACTTGGCCTGCCTTTGGCATATGGCTACTACCTGACTGTTCTCCTTTTATTTTGGCTAACCTTAATTCTTTTGTTGCACAACTTGCGGCCTCTCTCTTCCATCCCAAGGACCAGGTCGCCACTGAGGTGATCGCTGCATGAAGGGCTCAGGTGAAGGATTGCCTTGCCAAGCTAAAGGTGGAGAAAGACAAGTCGGCTGGCTTGGAGAAGGAGCTGAAGGAGATGAAGGGTCTACTCCTGGGGCTGGAGTCATAGAAGGAGAAGGCGGCAGAGAAGGTCCTCAGCTTGACTGAGGAGAAGGCGAAGCTGGAAGAGGAGCTGGGCAACCTAGACTCCCGGGTGGCTAACTTTACGAATGAGATGTTTATGGCTGTCAATGGTGCCAGGATCATGGGGCACTGGGAAATGGTTCGGGACTACCTCAAGGGCGAGGCTAAGTCTTGGAACTTGCAGGATAGGTTTGAGAATTATAAGCTGTGGCGATCGCGGAGGGAGAGGGAAATGGCCTCGAAGCTCCCACCTTTGAAGATGAACCAGAAATTCCTCCTGCATTGGCTCCTACTCCTCCAGCTGCCTCCGAGCCAAATGTTGAGAAGTCTGCTTCTCCTGATCCTCCAGCTGCCTAGCCTCCAAACCCAGAATCAAGAAACAGGTTCCTCTCCCCTTGTGGGATTTTATATTTTTTTGTTGACGGCGTGCCCCTGCGTGGGCTTACTCTTGCCCCTTGTGGGCGCTCTAATGACTTTATGGCCTTAGTGGCCTTGACTCTTGGTTGGCCTTCTTGGCCTTATTTCCTTTTTGCCCCTTGGGGCTTTAGAACTAATCTTTTGGCCCTTCGTGGCTTTTTATGAATATTTGTTTTGGCTCTCTGTTGTCTTTTTTCCTTAGCAAGCTTTTGACTTAGATCCAGAGATGATGCCTAGGTGGGCTTCTTATCATTAGCACTTTGGCCGACTTGCTTCTGGCTATTGGCCTTTGGCCTTTGCTTTGACCGGCTGGCTTCTGGCTATGAACTTATAGCCTCGTTGCCTTGGTCGCCTAGCTTCTAGCTTTGGGCTTTTAGCCTTGTTGCCTTGGTCGGCTAGCTTTTAGCTTTGAGCCTCTAGCCATTATGCCTTGGTCGACTTGCTTCTGGCTTTGCGCCTCTAGCCTCTGTCGATATTCCAGCTATTTGACTTCTGGCATAGTGGCCTCTAGTCTTTGCTGTGTTTTGCGGGAGTTCTTGAGTTCCAAGTTGGGATAATCTCATTATCACTCTCTTCTTCTTCTTTTTTTGAGGGAGCTCTGCTTCTTGTCCTTAGACAATTTTTAGGTTCCCCAGACGCGTTTTTAGCCTCTTGATACCCGGAGGTATCTCTTGGCTTGTTGGCCTTCTGTTACCCGGAGGTAACCACTAGCTTGGGTTTTTGGACTTTTGATACCCGAAGGTATCCTCTTGCTCTTTGGCGTTCTGTTACCCGGAAGTAACCACTAGCTTGGTTTTTTTGCCTTTTGATACCCGGAAGTATCTTCTGGCTCTTTGGCATTCTATTACCTGGAGGTAACCACTAGCTTGGGCTTTTGGCCATTCGATACCCGGAGGTATCTTCTGGCTCTTTGGCATTTAGCTATCCGGAAATAGCTGATTTTGCTTTGCTGCACTCTGTTTCATGCTGTGAAGACACTCTCAGTCTTATTGCTTTTGTTGGTATGAACCTCCCCCCGCAAAGGGGTCCAAGTGCCAGACTTTTCTTCTACCTCCCACGTCTGGGTAAGTAGGAATGGGTTATACTCCTGTGCTTAGACCGCATAGCTCTTGCATTTAATGCGGCCTGGTAAGCAAGGTTAAACTTGTTTTTGCTTTCTGCTCAGCGCTCTGCTTTCCGGTTAGCCACTCTCTGTTAAGCAGAATAAGCCTTTTGTCTCTTACTTTCTTTCGGGTATTTTCCCTTCTTCAAGTAGAGTTTCTTGCTCTTTTTTTGGAGCTTTTTGCTTTTGCTTTGGAAGGGCATGTTGTTTACATTACTCCTTTATTGAGGAGTAATCATTCAACTTATTTACCCCTTGCTTTTTTAACTGAATTTTCTCGTGAGAAAGCATTTGTTTTCTTTATTCGTCCTTAGACGTATCATGATTACATAAAAAGATGTAGAAAAATTGAAAATCCAAAACAGAAAACGTATCAGGGATTTGGTCGTCTAGGTCAGGGGCGTTGTTCTAGAAGAAGTAAGACTTTAGGTGTAACGCATTCCAACTGTTCGGCTGTACTTTTTCGTACCTGTCTTGTAACTTCTATGCCCCTGCTCCTTTGACTTCCACAATTTGGTATGGTCCTTCCCAGCCAGGCGCCAACTTTCCTGCGGCCTTTTCCCTGGTA
>OVAN01005344.1:0-23707 GCA_900406275.1 Anastatica hierochuntica | reverse complement strand
ATATGATACCAAATATTTATAAGTTTGAGACGAATTCATCTTTGGAAGAAGTGTCATTTGCTTATATATATAGACAAATTATTTAGTCACTATTTTGCTACCAATCTACGTCGTCGCTTAATTTTGTTACACCAACTTCTTTGTCATTTACAACGTGCTTTACCAACCAACATTGTGACTTTTTTGCAACTATAGCGTCACATACATATCTAGTTACGAAACAGTCGTTAATTTGCGACTACTTTGTCACTCTTTCTGCAACTATAACGTCACATACATATCTAGTTATGAAACATTCGTAAATTTGCGACTATTTTGTCACTCCTTCTGCAACTGCGTGATATGGTCTGAAAACAGTTGCACTTTTGCCACTATTTGTTGTTTACTCGTTAATTAGTCGCTAATTTGCGACGTTTTTCAGACTCTTCGTTATGGACGTAATTTAACGACTATTTTACCTCACCGCATTTGTCCGTCGTTAAAGTGTCGCTATGTTGACGTAACATGGTTACTAAATTTGCGACTACTTATATGGTCGCACTCAACAGTCGCAAAAAGACAGTTTTCTTATAGTGAGGCTAACTCAAAGTTAGTATCCTCTTTGTCGTTCAACTTCAATTCACTAGAGACTTTTCCCGTGTGTTCACTTTCCAAAAGAGGCCTCACATATAGAAATATTAGGCGATTTTGAAGGAAAAGTTTAAAGGTTTACAAGGGTTGGTCACTACTCTAAAGATGAGAGTAGCCATTTGAGCTAAGAAAGGGTGGTAAAAATGGTTAAAACATAGCTCAAATGTAGTGATTTTCCATGGTCAAATATGGAAAAGCCCATAAGAAAGATATTAACATTCATTAAAAGCCATCTTAGATAGGAATTGACTCAAAAGATAGCTTACATCAACAATTGCAAAGACCTTTAAGTGGTTAATTCAAACCATGAATTTTCCTGAGACAAAAAGTGGTCTAAGCAACATCTTACTTCTAGTAAGGGCATTGGTCGTTAAACAAAACTAAACTATCTATGAGGTATTTCTATCATTGTTCCCTATGAAAAATGCATTCCTATGATTCTTAACAAACTTAATATTTACAAATGTATGCAATCTATATGCAAAGCTTTGAAAACAAAATGAAAGTTTTTTTGGTTTTTTTGAAATTTTTCACATTGTTTTGGTTTTTTTCACAAATCATAAGTATGTACAATGCATGACTCAATATGTGAAGAGAAAAGAAAACATCAAAACTCAAAACGACATTAGTACTAAGCCCCTCCCTCGGCTTAAATTTCACCGTCTCGGTGATTTTTAAACCGTGAGAGTGACCTTTAAAATACACTGTAAAATGAAAATATGAAACAATATTTACAAAGGATTATAGGCATACCTTGTCAAAACTCATATGCTTAAATGTCTATTGGATCCAACGGATGAATTGGGCTTATTTTTGTTGCGTTTTGATCTCCGTGGCTGTAGTGATGAAGGGCCGACGAGGTCTTTCCCATGCTTCGTCTGGGATGGCTCTTGGTATGAGGCTCTCGGTGGTTGCATCCCTTGCTCTTGCGGTTCCTGTATAACCAAAGGAGGAAGGGCAACCGAGTGCCTTGGTTATTGATGTCCATGGAAACTCAAGGCTTCATCTTCTTTTTCTTCCTCACTTGAAGAGGCGTAGCGGTTGTATTTTTCATTTTTCTTCGTCCTCCTCCACAACCGTGTAATGAAGTTGCCTTGTTTTCTTATGACCTTGTCTTGGTCATTCATCTTTCTCTCCAAGTACAATTCGTACTCACTTCTTTGGTAACCCTCCGGTGGTTCTTATTGTTGGTATTCAATGTTGAAAGCATCTTCTTCTTCTTCTTGGTTCGATGGTATTTCGTTGGGGTCGAACTTGTAAAGACTTGGCTCACTTGGTAGGGAGAAACGGTTGACAAGTAGATGTTGAGGGAGACGGAACGAGAGGTTCTCATCTTTTGTCACGGTTGTGTGCTCTTGTAGGGGCAAGTAGCACTCTTGTCTTTGCCACTATTCATCGATGAATAAGTAGATCATCCGGACATTCGTACACCCGTGGTAACCATAAAGGAATTTCTCCTTCACTAGATGTCCCATATCCATCTTCCTTTTTCCTTTTATTCTCCAAAACTCTTCAAGATTGACTCCCACATGGAGAAACAATGGCGTGAGAAACCTGCCAATACGAATCAAAGGCTTTCTTGAGGTCCTCAACTCTTCACGACAGTCCAATATCTCGGAGATGAAGACACCTCTGTTGTTGACATTGTTTCCCGTAAGGTCTTCTATTATGTTCCCACTCAGTCCTTTCATAACCATCTTGATACTTTGGAATAGCAACTTCAAACTCAAGGGGCTCACTAGTCTTGGCGAGCTTCTCCCCATAAAGGTGTTTCTAATCAACTCTAAAAGGTAACGAGTAGTTAGGTTTCGAACCTTTGATAACTTGGTCGAACCCTCATCATATGATCCAAGTGCAATTATATCCCAAAGTATTCTTGATTCAAGTCCATTTTCATAACAAAAATCATCTTTCGTTGGATCGAAACCAGACAATTGACATATCTCCTCGAGGGGTACCTTGTAAAAGTTCTCCTTGATCTTGAATGTGAGGTACACGACACTTTCATGAGGGTCACGTCCTTGTACCATGCTAACCGTTGAGAGGAATTGGAGAGTGGGGTGACGGTAAGTCGTATAGTTCATTGATAGAAGGTTCCCCATGTCCATTTTCCTAATCAAGTATTTTACTTGATTGTGAATCTTCATCTCTCTCAAAATGTCCTCATCTGCCCAAGTAGTTCCAATGACCTTGGCGTTATCTGGGAGATGCAAGTAAAGGCTCGTCTCCTCATTGTACCAACTCGCGTAGGTGACATTTGCTTGTTCACTTGAAGCCATTTTTTGGATCTACAAAAGACAGTAGATATTGTGAGTTCAAAATTTCTTTAACGAACGAATATAAAGGCTTAAGGAGGATTTAGCTTTGAATCAAGCTTAAACATTCAAGAGCAATTCATACTAATTCTTGATTCTTACCAAACTTGCTTAACCAAAACATTCAATCTAAATGTCATATCAAATGGATGCACATGGACCGAAATTCTTCTTCACAAATCATCAAAATATTCGACCACTTCTTAGCTTAGCATTTTAAAAATTTCACAAGTAACCGAATGATACATCTGTCATGAGTAAGATGCCTACCAAATTCACCAAGAGAATGTCCGTTTAAATCATTCAAAGACCTTTAATAAATTCGGATAAGTGTGCACTTAATATAATTTACCCAAATTCAATGGTAATTAACAAAGCTAAAGGTTTTCAACAACGAAAAACAAGTAAAGCAAGCTTCTTATCATCATAAAAATGCAATGGCAACTTCAATGAGGGTTCAAAAGCAATCCTTTTAGCTCATGAAAATCGAAAATTCCAAGCATCAAAGGACATCTTTCAAAAATCGTAAACTATTTGAACGTTTCATGTAAGTCAAGCATATGTAGCATAAATTCAACATAAGAGCCAATGAAACTAATTTTTTCCAAAATTCGCTCAAGAACACTATTCATGAGCACTAAACATCAAGAAGAACAATCCATGAATCATGCAATTTTAGTTATTTTTAGGAAGATCTAATCCATGAAAACTCAACAACTAAGCTCTAGCTACCAAGATAACTCACAAACAACATCTAAGCTACTTATTCTCAACAAAATCTAAAATCATCATCAAGAAGAGTAGAAGTTTTTATCCATACCTTCTGTTTCTTGATGCGAATATGAATGTGAGAAGTAGAGAGCTTTTGAAATGCTTACAAAGGTGGATGAATCTTGTGAAAAATCTCAAAGTTTCTCTCAAAGTTTTCAAGAACACAAAAGCTTAGCTTAAGAAGATGAGTGTGTCGATGGCTTTAAGTTAAGAGACAGAGAGAGTTTTTTGCTTTTTTAAAAACATGTGCCATTCATGTTTAAGTGTTCAAGTTGGTGAAATTTTCAAAAATTGTAAAAATGCTCCTTAGAAATTCCTTTCATAACCATTTGGCAAAAGTTTATCAAAATCACCCTTAAAATATTTAAATCCAATTTTGGAGAGAAAATCAAGTTTAGTTTTTGAAAAATTAGGACCAAAGGTTTTTAAATGGATCAAAAGGAGTTAGTTTTCTTAAATCAAATTTTTGCGAAATCACTTTTGAAATTCTTTTAAAATGGTGAAATGCATGTGTAATGTTCGAATTTAAGAGAACTTGCCGTAGCCAAAGGAATGCTCTTAATTATTAAGGCATGGTGACTTGTTGGAAATGTCCATCCATATTCCAGTTTGGCCTTGATCCTTGCTTTGATTGGTTCTCCCTTAGTCCCTAAGCTTAGAACAAAAGAATGCCTTTGGAACAAGGTTTCCCCAAGACATATCATCTTTGTTGAATTGAAAAGCTTGAAAATTAAAGACTCAAAACAAAATATTTACAAACGACATGCATGAGATTGCCTCTCAAGTGCGCTTGTTTAAGGTCTTTAGCTTGACCATTCTTCTTTCCTTTTAGTTGGTGAGATCAAGGACCACCTCTTCTTGGTTAGGTCCTCTTGGAGACTTCCGCATCGCCCATTTCTTGATTTTGTTGAAGTTTTTCATTCCTTTACCCTTGTAGAAATGAGGTTGTAACTATCCTTGTGGGTTGACCATTGAGTGTTTGGTTCATCCTTTATCATCCCCAAGTCTTCGTGGAGCACATCTCCCTTGAGGTCTTCCTCATGAAAAAAATCCCAAACTCCATCCTTACCCAAACTCTTATAGATTTTTTCTTCTCGAATTCTACCCTTTTTCTTTGGTTCCCTTTAGTAAACCGTACCACAAATAACATTGTCTCTCTTGGTTTTAAGCATTGGGTAGGACACTCCTTCATCAACTCTTTTCAAAATGAGCTCTTTAGTATCAAAGTCTATTGAAGCTTCGGTAGTAAGAAGAAATGGCGTTCCTAAGATCAATTGGAATTTGGCTTGGTTGGATTTTGTATCCACAACCACGAAGTCACACTTAACAAGTGTGTTGTTGACCCTTAGCTCAATGTTCGCTAGCCTTCCCATAGGAGTCTTTTTAGATGCATCCCCAAGTAAAATGGGATCCGCTCCTCTCTTGATCTTGTATTGAAATCCAAGTTCTTTTACACGGTCTAGTGAGATGACATTCAAATAAGAACTGGTGTCCGCCAAAGAATCCTCGAAATTGTAATCCTTAAGAGCACATGGAATTAGAAACCTTCCTTCATCATTGCTCTTCTCTAGAGTCTTTTCAATATATCTAGCCGTCGGGATACCATTATCCCTCATGATCTTCTCAACTTTGTCTAGTTGAGAAATGGCTTTTTCTAACTTCTTCTTGACAACTTCACTTGTCTTTGCTTCTTCTTTCCATTCCTTGGGAATGTCCAAAAGACCTTTCTTCTTGAGTTCCTTGTAATGCAACTCAAGGATTTGCTCTTGAAGCATTGAGGGTATGGGAATGAGGACTTAAGAACCGAAATACTCAAAATGGGAAAGTCTTTCTCACTCACCTCTTCTCCTCTTGGTATCTTTTCTTTTGTCTTGAATGTCTCTTTCCTTGAGACATTGGGTTTTTCTTCTTCAATGAAGCTTTCCTTCTCCTCAGCTTCCTTGAAAACTTCTTCAACAATCATAGGCTCTTCCTCTTCTTTCTCAATCTCAACAATCATGCAAAACACTTTGTTATGTGATTCTTGCTAAATGATTTTAGTCATTTGGTTATATTATTATTGCATCATACTGATTCTTGTTTGCTTCATTTCTGAACAGAAGAAATGACGAACAAAAATGAAAATATGATCATAAGTGGCACTAATGGAGATGCAATTGATGGGATGGACAAAGCAAATTAGTCAACGCTCCGAAACGGGAGTTGTCTACCATTTGGATCTTTTGCAGCTTATGTCCCGTTTGTATCAGGCGTTGTAAGAGCAGAAATTACGCCAGCCAAGTTTGATGGGCCAATTTCAAGACGTAGCAAGATAAAATGCATTTCGTTACCACCGCCTTGAAATTGAAAAAAAGTATAACAGAGAGCAGACTATTTGTGCCCCTTGTAGTATAGAATCACGAGCTGTGGTCAATATCTAAGCATGGTACCATGGAAACCCTTGGAGTGGTTCTACGACATTGGTGCAACCACTCACATAAGCATTAACAGAGAGATATTTTCGACCTATCAAAAGAGAAGTATGTGGAGCAGTTACAATGGGGAACACTGCTTATTCCAAGATGGAAGGTCATGAAGACTTAGTGCTAACATGACTTTAAGATGTGAGGTCACTCTTCCTAACGTGAAGCACGTGAAATACATGAGGAAGAACCTAATATCCGGAGTAGTGTTAAGCAAGCAAGAATTTGGTGTCAACTTTAAGGCTGATCAGTTAATCCTCAAGAAGCATAGTGTGTTTCTAGGAAAAGATTATGTTGAGAGGGGAACTTGTCAAAATGTGTATCGAGACAGTCCATAGTAGGAAAAAGGTTACATATGTGTCTTCCTCTTCAAAAGTTATATCCAATGAACTTTTAATGAATAAGAAACAAATTGCTTGGGTTGTTGAGTCTTTAATTTTTCCATTAACCGTTAACACATGTGAATTATAAATCTTTACAAATATTGATTAATCTGAACCTAATTTCGAAATACAAGTTAGCAAAGAAAGTTGTGAAGTATGCGTGAAGTGAAACTCACGAAAACACCATCACGTCGTGTTGAAAGAACAACCGAACCTGTTTGCTTGGTATAAAGAAATTTGTGTTATTTAAAATTTGTACCATCAAAAAAGATCCTAATTAGAATAAAATCTTCTCTCTCCCTTTGTAAACGAACAGCGACGACGGTGCTGGTTTTGGCCGTGGAGGCATGAGAATGAGAAGGCGATGGGTGGAAGATCAAGGAGATCTCCATGGAGGCGGATTAGCAGATGGTTTTTCAGGTCATGGATTGCAGATTCCGGCGGTTTTTAAAGTCCATTGGGAGAAAGAAGATTGGATCATGAGCTTAAACAAAGATCTGAGATCTTGTTGGATTGTGGAAATTGACGAGGCATGTGGGGAGGTATGGGTTCGATTTAATCATACTTATGGGTGATGTTGTAGATCATTCTTGCGATTGGAACATATAAAGAAATTGTCTCTCTCTAGTTTGTGTTATGAGTCCAATCTCATGAAGAAAGAGTCTCAATGGGATTCAGTGGAGAGACTAAAGGCACGAGGATGTATATGTTCCTTTGGTCTGGATAAGTGTGGAACAAATCAACATATTAGTGGAGGCACAAGATCTATGGATGGATTTCGAATCAGGGATTTGTATGTGATTCCAAACCATAGAGGAACTAAATTGTGTTGGTTCAAGGGGCATGATTTATGTCTTTGGTCAAGCTCATTAGGTTAAGAGATGCGATGAGATCGATGGAGAAACACGATGGGAGAGATATCTTTTGATTGATATGGGCACTCATGGTTTGGATCAAAAGCATTTCGGAGGTGGTAGTCATGATTTGGTATTGATAGAATTATCAAGGGACAAAGATATGGATTTGACTGGAAACTTTATGGGAAGGAAAGCAAAGTCTCTTGGATGGTTATTGGTTGAGAAGACTTGATTTTCGATTGGAAGAAAAGTTTGGTACTGAATTAAGCCAAGACTTTCGTTTATGCAGTTATATGATGAATCTATTTCAGATCTCAGTGGGTGCAAACCTAGGATGGTTTACAAAACTACGTTCGAGTTGATATGGGTGTTCTGTGTTCAGCTGGGTCAGCTTCGTTACAATGGAAAACAAGGTCGTTTGGGCTTTGAATGATTCCATTATTCGAGTACATCAAGGATTTAAGGGACTAATGATTGGGGAGTTGGTGATGAGAATGGGACATGATCAAGTTTTTGTGGCTTCTAGTATCAGATTTATAATAGATTGTTTGATTCTTTGTAATGATGAGGAGGGTGAATTTTAGTTGCAGTGAGTTTCAGTTGCGGGCTTCATCTGATTGGATCAGACGAGGAGAGTTCGGTTCGATTTCAACGGGTGGGGATTGTGATGTTGCTTCTCAGCCATGGTATTGAATATAGATGTGATCATTTCGGTTTGTATCTTGCATATTATTATGGTTCGTGTTTATGATTATTAGAGTGGTCTAATCTTTTATGTTATTTGTGAGGATATTTGTTGGTGACAATGGTATATGAAATGGTAAGGGTACTGGTTTCATTCGTCGTGGAAGTGAATATTTGTCTTGAAATCCCTAGAACTTCATATAATAGACATAGTCTATGATACAATGGTAAATAAGAGGCTTTTGTTCCGGCTAAATTTTACAGGTGCTCGAACGAATTTTTATATGTATGGAAAGTTGGCTCTCCTGAAACCTCCGATACGTCCATGAAGATCTTAGCCTGGAGCTGTCGGGGTGCGGGTAATCCTCAGACAACACAATATCTACGAGAAATGTGGAAAAGATATCGTCCGGAAATTTTTATTTTTATCGGAGAATAAAAATTGCTTTTCTTTTATGCAAGATGTGCATGGCTATAATAAAATGGTTACGGTTGATCTTATTGGTTTGAGTTGTGGTTTGACATTATATTATAATGATGAGTTCCATGTTAACATTTTATCAACATGAGATCGGCTCATTGATATTGAAGCGGTTTATTCTGGTAAACGTATATTTATAAGTTTTGTTTATGGGGATCCAGTGACAGGGAAACAAGATTATGTGTGGGAGAAGTTAATGCGCATTGGGATATTGAGGAATGAGCCATGGATTTTGATAGGCAATTTTAGTGAACAATTTTAGTGAAATTACTGCTAATCAGGAAAAAATAGGAGGCAGGCCCGCCCCACATAGGGTGGGCAGAGGTGCGACGGTCTATGGGCCTATCACCCAAATTAAAAAATTTTGTTAACAAATGGGGGTCAAAAAAAAAAATTTATGTATTTTTGGAGAAAAATTTTAGTTATAAAGAGTGTAAGTGGCCTATTTTTTTTTTGCCCTAGAGACTTAAAATTTTTTGGGCCGGGCATTAGGAGGTCAACTTAAGCCACCTTCATCCTTTTTATCTTTCTATAATATGATCTCAACATGTGGAATGATGGACTTCCCGTATACTGGGAATCCATTATCTTGGAGGGGTTAGCGAGGAAACCATGTTATTCGGTGTCGTTTGGATCGATGCCTTGGCAATGCGGATTGGCTTGTTTTCTTCTCTTTCTTTAAGGTTGATTATTTATCGCTAATAGGCTCGGATCACAGACCAATCATAGCACATTTTCAAACTCAGAGTTATAGGCCGCGAAAATCTTTTCGCTTTGATAAGCGGTGGATTGGTAAAGAGGGATTGAAGAAGGCAGTCGAGGTAGGGTGACATGGCTCTAGACGGGAGAATGATATGAGTGTAGTGGATCGGATCTAGAGGTGTTGAAAATCAATATCGCGATGGAGAGATGAACATGATTCGACATCAAAGGAAAAGATCGATAGGCTAAAAGAGGAACTAGTTGTTGTATAGGATGATGATACAAAGACAGAAGAGGATTTAAATAGGGCTACAAAAGCACTAAGTGATGCATATCAAGAGGAAGAACTATTTTGGAAACAAAAAAGTAGGACAAAATGGTTACCGGAGGGGGATAATAATATAAAGTTTTTTCATGCGGTGACTAAGCAAAGACGAACTCATAGTCGGTTAATCGTTTTGGAAGATCAGTGTGAGAATCGGGTAGAGGAACCACATGCAGTAGAAAACGTGGTGGTTAATTACTTTCAAACTATTTTCAGTACTTCAAGTTCACCAGGTTTTGAGGAGGTGCTGGAGGCGGTGGATCCGATGATTTCTGAGGAGATGAATAAAATGCTAGTTTGATCGGCAGCAGAAAACGAAATTAGGGAGGCCTTATTCTTAATGAACTAGGAAAAGGCTCCAGGGCCGGATGGTATAACAACCTTCTTTTTTCAGGAAGCATGGGATATAATTAAAGAGGATCTTGTGGTGATGGTTAATGAGTTTCTGGAGAGGGAATGTTTAGATGGCCGAATGAATGTGACAAATATATGTCTTATACAGAAGACGGAGAGATCTAGAAAGATGTCGGAACTCCGACCATAAAGTCTATGTAATGTGAGTTACAAATTTATATCTAAGTTAATATGCCAGAGATTGAAGTGTGTTCCCCCAAAAATCATCTCGGAGAGTCAATCGACCTTTGTCCATGGAAGGCTAATTTTGGATAATATCTATATTGCTCTCGAAATGTTGCATGACCTCCACACAAATAATAAATGCAAGGGTTCTTTTATGGCAATTAAAACATATATGAGTAAGGCTTAAGATCGGGTTAAATGGGGTTTCGTGGAGAGTTTGCTCCGAAATCTTGATTTTGATAGTAAATGGGTTGGGTGAATCATGTGTTGTATCGCAACGGTCTCCTATAGAGTTCTGATTAACGGACAACCTTCACGTAGAATAGTACCTAAGAGGGGTGTCGAAAAGGAGATCCCTTATCACCATACATTTTAATTCTTTGCACGGAGACGTTAATTGCAAATATTCGGTGCTCTGAACGAGCAGGACGGTTGACAGGGATAAAGATATCAAGGAAAAGTCCAGCAATATCCCATCTACTTTTTGAAGGTGGCAGGTTATTTTTATGTAAAGTGGATAAACCACAATGTCTAGAGATATTGACGATTTTGGATAGGTATGGACAGGCTTTGGGCCAGCGAAATAATTTCGATAAATAATCGGTAGTGTTCGGCCATAAGATCGGAGATGATCTCTGCTGTGAGCTGAAACAAGTTTTAAATATTTTCTCAAATGGAGGAATGGGTTCGTACATAGGTCTCCTGGAGATTGTAGGGGGTTCAAAAACAAAGATTTTCTCCTCTGTTAAGGAGCGGTTACAAGGACGTATTAATGGATGGATATCTCGGTTTTTGTCCAAAGGAGGGAAGGAAATACTTATTAAGTCTGTGATGGCGGCTTTGCCTACCTATGTTATTGACGTGGGCCAAGTTTAAGATTTATAAACCTAAGCATACTCTCAATCCCGCAAGAGAATGGGGTCAAATCGTAATACTTTTGGGTCGTCCAAGGATTTAAAGGCTTGACTAGTAGAACCTAAACAAATGGAATACACTAGAGATCCTAGTCTAGGTGGTCGATTTAGATGGGGATTGTCATGGGTCTCCACTAAACCTAGTGATCAACACGACCGCTACATGAAAACTGTCGATTTTGGACTGCATTTTCGACTAAAAAAATAGTCGCAAAATTTTAGACCACTTTACGACTAAATATAGACAAATTAACGACTACATATTGTGTCGATGTTAAGTAGTCGCATAACTACGACTACATACAACAGTCTGGAAATCGTCGCAAATTAGCGACTAAATAGCGACTAAATAAAGAGAAAACGAAAACCGTCACAAAATAGTTGCAAAAATGCGACTATTTTCTGACAATATCATGCTGTAACAAAAATAGTCACAAAGTAGTCGCAAATTTACGACTGTTTCGTAACTGAAACATTCTGTTACACTTTAGTTGTAAAATAGTTAGAAGAGTGGTAGGTAAAACACGTTGGAAATGATGGAGAAAGTAGTTGTACCAAACTTTAGCGATGATATGTGTTGGTCGAAAAATGTGTCTTAAACTAGTAGCATAGTAGTTGCTAAATTGCAACTACATTTACGTAGTCGCAAAGCAGTGACAAATATTTTGCCTATATATAGCAAACGACCCTCCTCCACTTCGTAATCGCCTCAAACAAACGAGAAAAAAACACAAAGAAAATGTGGAATTCTTCTCGGGATTGGATGTATAATCGGATTGATCCCGACAACAATATTGTCGGGGTCAACAATATTGAAGCATTTATATAGTAGAGGTTTTATGCCAAACTATTATGTTTGGTATGAGCATGTGAAGATTACAACGTGGTCGGCGGAGGAATGGCAGGTAGTAGTCATCATGGTTATATAGATTATTCTAGTGGTAATCATCTGGTTTAATTAGGTGAAGGAAATGCATATGCGGAAATGGTGAATGATGCATTTCGTGGGCCCTCTAATTCTGATGATTACCATCATAATGAACATGAAAGTGGTCATCATGTTCATGAAGAACCAATGCATGAGGCAAAAAAATTCTATGACATGTTAGATGCTGCATACACTCCAATTTATGATGGTTGTCATGAAGGCCATTCACGGTTATCGTTGGCGGCTCGGTTTATGAATATTAAAGTGGACCATAATCTTGCAGAAAGTTGCGTTGATGCATGGGCGAAAACTTTCTCAGAGTACTTACTGGAGGGTAATAATGCAACTATTTCATACTATGAGACAGAAACGTTGATGCGAAAGATGGGGTTGTCGTACTATACATTTGATGTATGTATAGATAATTGTATGCTCTTCTGGAAACAAGACGAGAAGTTGGAGCACTGTAAGTTTTGTGGGAAACCAAGATATAAGTCGAGCGAGGGGCAAACAAGAGTACCATTCAGTCGTATGTGGTATTTACCTATTACTGACAGACTCAAGTGAATGTATCAATCAGAGAAGACTACATCAGCGATGAGATGGCATACCAGGCATGATTTAGAAGACGGGGTAATATATCATCCATCTGATGTGGCAGAGTGGAAGAATTTTCAACAGTTCAATCCATCATTTACACAGGAAAAGCGAAATGTTTATCTTGGACTATGTACAGATCGTTTTAATCCATTTGGTATGTCCAAAAATCATTCGTTGTGGCCTGTAATCATGACTCCTTACAACTTACCCCCGAATATGTGCATGAACAAAGAGTATTTATTTCTTACAGTTTTTAATTCCGTCCAAATCATCCACGAGCTAGTCTTGATATATTCCTCCAGCCATTGATCGAAGAGTTAAAGGAGTTGTGGTATAACGGCGTTGAAGCATATGATGTGTCAGTAAATCAAAATTTTAATGTAAATGTTGTGCTTCTATGGACTATAAGCGATTTCTCGGCATATGGTATGTTGTCGGGATGGACAACGCATGGAAGATTGTTATGTCCGATTTGCATGGATGATACAAATGCTTTTCAGTTGTCGGCCGGTCGGAAGACATGTTGGTTTGACTGTCATAGAAGATTTCTTCCTAGTAATCATCCGTTAATGAAGAATAAAACAAATTTTTTGAAGGGGAAACACGCTTTGCATGACTGTCCACCTTAATCTTTAACTTTTGAACAAGTTTTATAAGAGCTTATAAGGCATGTTGAACCACCGAAAACATCTGTGTGTGGGGGAAATGCTCACGAAAACAAAAAGGATGGATACGGGAGATGGCGTAATTGTCATAAAGAAAGCATATTTTGGGAGATACCATACTGGACAGATCTGATGCTACGACACAATCTAAACGTGATGCATATCGAGAAGAATTTTTTTGATAACATTATACACACCGTTATGAATGTTAAGGACAAGTCAAAAGACACGATGAAATTAAGAATAGATATTGTAAGATTTTGTTCTCGAAAAGAGTTGCACGTTGATTCTCATGGTAGAGCTCCATTTCCTATTTTTCGATTGAGTTCAAAAGCTAGACAAGCTTTACAAGAGTGGCTTAAGCATGAGGTTAAATTCCAAGACGGTTACGCAACAGACTTAACTAGTTGTGCGAACATCAATGGAGAAAAATTTCCGGAATGAAGATTCACGATTGTCATGTATTTATGGGACGATTGCTGCCGTTTGTCTTTGCGGAACTGTTACCGCAAAACGTACACCTTGCGTGATCAGGTATATGTTCTTATATATATATATATATATATTTACTGATAGTTACAAAACAGTTGCAAATTACCGACGTTTTTGCTACGGATCGAGCATCTTGTGACTCTCTAACGTCTATATAGTAACAATTTATGTTTACAATATCTATATACATGACTTATTATTTGTTTCTTAAATCGACCAATAAATATAAGAAATACATTTTTTCAATGTAAAGTTTGTCATTGTTCTTTGAATTTTGAAGAAAATCACATATTGTGTTAAGTGGTTGAACATTTTTAAGAAAATTGTGTATTGGCTTAAATAATTTTTAAAATCACAAGAACTATCTTTGTGTAACATATGCTCATATGATAATGTATTAATTGAATTTACTAAATTCTGCAGAGTTCTATTATTATATGTAAGCCTATGTTATTTATTTAGGGTTTAGGGTTTTGATTTTTATGGTTCTAAAAAAGTCAGAAACACAGTAGCAAATTACCGACAATTTTGCCACGGAGTCAACTATTTTGACTACTTTACAACTTTATAGTCATTGTTCTTGATTTTTTTCCATTAAAATTTTGGCGGTTTCTTTTCCCCCTTCTCTAAATTTAGCCCTAACACAATCGCATCAGCGTAACAAATCAGAGTTAAGTTGTTATACCAAAACACTTATCTATTTCATCTTCTTTCACGATTCTTCTCTCGAAATTCTCTCATCCATCTCACAATCCCTTCTCAATTCTCATCAATTCTGTGGATAAGGATTGTCGATCATGGCCGCAAAGCCGAGTAGAGGAAGAGGTGGTCGATCTAGTGGAGGGGTTAGGTAAACCGGGACAGGAAAAGCGCCCGACGGAGGGGAGAAAAGTCTAACAATTGATGCTCTATCTCCAGCCGGTGGTTCTTCACACGCGGCTGCTTCGCAAAGGGATGCTGCTGCCTCTGCCGTCGATCGAGGTAAAACCGTTTTACAATCCTCTCACTCTTCAAATCCTTCTTCAACTCCTTCGTCAACTACTTCTTCCAATCGATCTACATCAGTGACGGGTCCTCTCTCCCAAACCCATAACAAATCATCTCTCCCCATACAATATCCGCACCACATCCAACCACAATCAAGACCACCATCACAATCACAATGACACTCACAGTCGCAACCACAACCACAGGTCTTCATGTAACCTCATCCTCAAGCACAACCAAACTTTGTTCTTCAACCACCTCAACCGTATCTTCCCCATGCCCAAGCCGATGAAGAAGCTGAAGACAATGACATCCACTTTTCGGATAATGAAGATGACCAGCCTGAGGGAGAAGCTGCAGACAATTACGATGAGATTTTAGATGCTCTGTTAGCACTTCCAAGACGTGAGAACCTACCTCGGCTGAGCAACATTTGTGGCCATGGAGTGAAGAATCTTTGGTAAGGTCTTATACTTTTGTAACATGAATTCCATAAATTAGGAAAGTACTTCTAGAACTTTAATAAGTGACACAGAAGATGTCAATGATGAATAGAGGCGAAGCAAAAGAGCTCATAAGGAAAAATATTTCGATGAGGATTTCTTAATGGCTCTTTATTATAGAATGAGCCAAGAACATATATTTTAGTCATGTATACACCAGACATATCTTCTCGAAAGGAACACTTCAAGAGTTAAATCGACTCCTTTATGCAAAACCATACATGGGAGATAGTTGATTTACCTCAACGATGTACTTGGATTTTCGAAAATAGAACTTAAAATGAATGGCTCAATTGACAAGTACAAGGTAAAACTTGTTGTGGAAGGATTTTGACAAAAAGAAGGTCAGGACTTCTTCGACACCTATTCTCATGTAACAAGAATAACTTCAATCAGAATTCTGATAGGAAGTACAACATTAAGAGATTTGGAAAACTACCAATCAAATGTCAAAACTGCTTTTCTATATGGTAACTTGGAAGAGGAGCTATATATATGAAAAAACCCAAAGGATTCATAGTCCTAGGACAAGATCACAAAGTCTGTAGACTTGTGAAGTCATTGTATGGATTTAAGCAAGCTCCAAAACAATGACATATAAAAATTTGGCAATGTTATGGTGCCAAATGTTTCAAATGTTATGATGTTCTCTTTTCTTTTCAAAATCACCCCATTCCCCCCCNTCCCCCCCCCCCCCCAAATAAAAAAAAACATTACCAAAACCATTGGAAACCGATTTAAAAATTAAGTTACTCCTCTACTGCCTCCCATGTCAGAACCGGTTTGGCAAACCTAGGTTATAATACTACTTTGTAACACTTGTCCCTTTAGTCCTTGGGCCCAAGGCAGGTTAACCACATTTCCACAACACATAAACCAACTCAATCCAATATTCCAATGTCCTTCAATCGGGAATATATTAAAGTGAGCAAACCATATCTTAACCGAACTAAACCAAAGTCGAATCTAAACCAAATCAAACTCAAACCAGAATCATTCCAAACCAGCTTTAAAAAGAAACAAATGAAAATCCGGTTCCCAAAATAGAACACCCTCCCGATCCTCGTTTTCAGCTACTTGTTATGCTCACCTACATGGGACAAAAGGGGAACAGAGAGACGAGATGGGTGAATGATAGTGAATCACTCAGTGAGGGGGTGAGTTGCTAAACACGCAATGCTGAAAACTTGATCTAATAATTCTATGATACAACGGATTTAAGACCAAACAAGGCACCTCAAACACCACGAAAAACACACTTGGCATCTCAAAATGCCCTAAACAAAACCCTCGGTTCCACACCATGACCTGGCACACTCCTATAGGACTCCAAGGCTTCCTTTTACTCCTCTAAGGGCGACAATTCTCCTCTTCCACACACAACAATTCTTCAATCTCAAACAACATCCTAATTACTACGACACGCTATACCTAAGTCATATTCTCAAGCAGCAAACCTGACAAACTCTCCGCTCAAACAAGATTATCATGCAAGACGTGATAAACCAATTCTACTGACAAAAATTCCTAAAAAAAAACGGATGGGGAAATTACGCATTTATCTCCTCACCTAGGTTTGAGTCGTGGTTCCTTTACTAGAACTGGCGGTCTTGCGATTGACCTTCGGGACCTAAACCAGAAACCCTCGGTTTAGTCCTAATAAAAAAACTTGCTTAAAAAGGAAATTTTCCTAAAGTAGAAACCTTACAAAAATAGAAACTTTACAAAAATTGGAACCATCTAGAAATGGAAATTTTCTGTAAAAGCATCAGAAGTATCATCCAAGACGAAGGCTTGCCCTCAATGGAAATTTTTATGAAAATTGGACAGGAGCTAGAGAATTGAATTATATTTCACCTCGAAGTTGTTTCATCTCATTTGGAGTAGTGGATAAAGAGTTATACAAAATTTACTAAAGACTGATCCAGCTGTCTCATAGATGAAGTGTGCGTAGAAAGGCCAAAACAAAAGGAAGACCATTTGGTTTTCGAACCAGAAATTCTCCATACTCAATTGAATCTATCTAAGTCTTTTTAATCTAAGAAATCAAATCAAGACCCTTCGCCATGGAGCCCAAACATTATGAGACCATAAGACCCGATTTTACATAATTATGACATAATTGAGAGAACACTACATATACTTGCTTTTCGCCTCTTTAATTTGTAGAGTTGGCTTAGATTAGTGTTGAATAACACTCTTCTGAGGCATGTTGGATACCATTTGGGGTTGTGCCCTTTGTGGCCTCCAAAGATCCATCTTCATCACCAATACAACATCCATTCTTCCATAAAGACGGTTTTATCTTCTCCTCTCTCCCTTGATGTTTATGAACGCTTGTTGTCCTTAATGATTTCGTTTTTACATGATATTTTTTTATTGGTTTGCATGTTATATAGTAGGTGATATATAATTTAATTGCTTGCTTGAATTAGACTATGTACAATGCAAAAAATTATTCAACACCCTATTTTTACACTTTTTATCCTCCACATCATCTTATGTCTCTTCCACCTATTAATTCAACACTCTTTCAACACCCTCCTCTACAATGCTTTTGTTTATTAAAATTCATCGCCCTACCCCACCATTTTATCAAACATTTTATTTCCTTTTATAATTATATTTTATGATTTTGGTGTATTAGAAACAATAAATAATCAAAAATAAATAAAAATAATTAAACTTAAATAACATTTTAAAATATTTTTTCATATTTTATATTGTTAAGTAATAAATACGAGAAACAATTTTTTAAAACAAATAAAATTACGAAAAAATTGAAATAAATACAATACAACAATAATAAACACATGACTTAACTTATAAAATACGTATAACTTGATTAATATAAAAAATTCAACACACCAATAACTCTTAAATAACACAAAAAAATTTAAAAACTTCAATCATATAGCATTTCTGAATTTTCCCATATGTATTTGATTAGATATGCTTGCAATTCGTGATGTACATTTGAGTCATGCAACTCAGATCTAGTACGCACATAATTTGCAAATGCAGGTAGCACTTCAGTTAAGAATGGTAGCGGTGTGCTAGATCCACTTACCTCAGATTGATCATAATCGGCCCAATGTTGAACGTATGTATCACGTTCATCCTCAACAATCATATTATACAATATGATACATGATCTCATTATGATAACCAAATCGGCTATGTCCCCCATGCGAGCTAGTTGACGAATGATTTTGAATCGAGCCTGCAACACTCCCAATGCACGCTCAATGTCCTTTCGACATCCCTTTTGATGTTGTGCAAAAAACTTATCTGGTTTACTCTCCGGAAATTTAATTGATTTGAAAAGGTTGGATAAGAAGGATATATATCGTCGGTTAGATAGTATGCCATATCATATGGAGGATGGTTCGCGAAGAATTTCACCCTTGGAGTCTTTCCTTGTTTAACATTATCAAACATGGGTGAACGATCTAGAACTTTTACATTGTTCAATGTGCCCGGGCACCCAAAAATGCATGCCAAATCCATAGATCATGAGTTGCAACTGCTTCAAGTATAACAATGGTGGTTCCCTTATCTCTCCGGGTAAATTGACCTTCCCACGCCGTTGGACAGTTTTTCCATTCCTAGTGTGTGCAATAAATACTTCCGATCATCCCTGGAAACCCCCGCATTTCACAAACATGCAAAATTCTTTGCAACTCATCTTGAGTTGAAGCTCTGAGATACACTGACTCATACAATTGTATGATTCCTTTACAGAATCGACGCAAGCACTCAAAAGCTGTTGTACCTCCTATTTTGATATATTCATCGACCGCATCGGCCGCAACACCATATGCTAACATTCTCATGGTCGTGGTACATTTTGCTATTGGAGATATACCTTCTTTATCGATTGCGTCAAATCGTTGGGTAAAGTAGTTGTCACTACTTGATAGATCTCCAACAATTCGAAGAAAAAGATGTTTTCGCATCCAAAATCGCCGACAAAACATTGCATCATCATGTGTAGATTGATTGGCAAAGTAATCATCGATAAGCCTTTGATTTTCCCTTCTCTTTAGCTGTATCTCTCCCCATTGGACGTGCACTAGATCCTACTAAATTAGAGTCACTTGCATCACTGTCGCGGACTCTCTTAGATCCGCTGCTTCCATAACCAGTGTTTCCTCCTACTTGACTTCATTAACGTGGTTGATCAAGTACAACAAGTCATTCTAACATTAAATGAAAATGCTCATTCTTACCATTTGAATATAGTTCGTGCGCTTTAGGCAAAACATCATTCTCCGACCATCCGCTTTGTTGTTTATGTGTAGCGCTATTATAAGCAGCAACTTATTTGCCCAATATTTCATTCATGTAGTTATAATGGTTTCTGCACGAAGCTCCATCACGAGGAGGATAAAATGAGCAATGTTCATTACAATACTCAGCAATCTTACCCCAAAATGATTCACATTTTTGGTTTCTTCCAATAATGCTATTTGTTTCGTATTTAATCCACCCGCCTAACAACACCAAATTTTGTGCAGTTGTCTATTTGGGGCTTTTCTGGCGAGCACGAGGAGTTGAATCTTCTGCAGTTAGAGTGAGCTCATTAAGACCATCTATGTCTTCAAGAGCCGTTTGAGTAGAAAAAACAGGAAACTGAATTATTCCAACATTTGGAACATTTTCGGTACTCATTGAAGAAGATGAATAAGGGGGTTGTTGAAATGAATATGTCATCATCGATCCATAGTATGGAGGATAATTTAGAATAGATGATGCCATGGGAAAATTTGGAGGAAAACCATAATTTGGTATATTTTGGGGTTGGTTGAAAGATTGGCTTTGAAATGGATAATTGTTGGGATTTGGGTAATTAGAAGGATAATTAGTGGAGTTGCGGATATTGAAAGGATTATTGTTTTGATCCATCTCACAAAATATTTTCTACAAGGGAACGCTAAAAATTTTTCGTGAGGAAAAATATTTTTTTTCCTGTCTCCAAATCAAATGAAACTAATGTCTATTTATAGAGGAAAAAAAGGAGAAAATTTCGTATAAATTTTTTTACAAAAATATAATTTATTATAAGATAATTGATCTTTAATATCTGAGATGAGATAAAAATCTATGAAATCTCAGCTACCAATTATATATTAACACTTGTCCCATTTAAAAAAAACATTTACGTTAAAAATAGAAAAAAACAAACATGTGGGCCCAATTTTTTGATTCAACATGTGTTGAATAAGTTCAACACAACAAATGCCACATCATTTTCCCTTCTTTTTCAACACCTCCATTGGAGGGGTTAACATGTTGAAAAAAATATATTCAACATGTGCATTGTATATAGTCTTAGATCTTTAATCGATTAGGTTTTATCAATAACGTTATCATCTTTGCTCATACGTTAATGTTATTCACATATGAAGCGTGTTTGTGAATAGGTCTATAGTGGTATGCATTATAAAAGCCTGACATACCGTTGGAACTAGGATTCGATGAGCCTTTCTATTAGATGCCTTGCGAAAGTACACCTATTAAAATCGTAAACAATCAGTCTTGATCGAATTAATGCATGTTTATAGATTTCTAAGGTTGTACGAAAGTCTATGTCCCTTGGTATTTAAGCATAGAATCTTGAACTTCAAAAGTGTAGCGGATCTACATTCGTGGTTGTGTTGTAGACCAAAGCATTATGCCCTTAGTTCATTTTAGTATCTTTCTTGCTTCTTATATACTCTTTGCATGTCTGATGCATATTCATCATTGATCTATCCTTTGTAAATTGGCATATAGAATAGGATTTTGTTTTGCATAATTAAATCATAATAAAAAACAAATAAAAACCAAATAAACCCCTGCATATTTTATTCTTAGCTTAATCCAAAATCAATGGGTCCTAAGTGTGAAACTCTAGTCTCTGTGGATTCGATCCTTATGTATTACTACGAATGTTGTACACTTGCAACTAGGTTTTTTAGTTTGGTAAAACTTGAAGCCACATCATTTTTCAAAGAAATAAATAGGAAAAATTTTGTTTTTCAAAGAAACAAATAGCAAAAAAGGAACTTTGGCATTGTTTCAAATTTCACAGGATAGAACTACGGGGGGAAATGAGTATTAATGTCATGGTGACGAAAGATGGTACTAAGGCTAGAGCTCGAAAGAACTTTAATATGCATAGGAAGGTGGCTTTCCTAGAACTACCAACATGTCCATGAAGATCTTAGCTTGGAACTGTCGTAGTGCGGGTAATCCTCACACAATACAATATCTACGAAAAATGTGGAAAACATATCATCCAAAATTTTTATATTTATCAGAGACTAAAAAAGGCTTTTCTTTTGTGAAAGATGTGCAATTTCATTTTGGCTATAATAAAATGGTTTCAGTTGATCTGATTGGTTTTAGTGGTGGTTTGGCTCTATATTATAATGATAAGAAACATGTTAACATTTTATCAACATGTGATTGACTAATTGATATTCAAGCGGTTTATCCCAGAAAACGTATGTGTATAAGTTTTGTGTATGGAGATCCAATCACAGAGAAACGGGATTATGTGCGGGTGAAGTTAATGCTCATTGGGATTTTGAGGAATGCGTCATGGATCATGTTAGGGGATTTTATTGAAATTACAGGTAATCAGGAAAAAACGGGAGAGTGACTTAGGCCACCTTCATCGTTTTTAGCTTTTAATACTAGGATCTTCGTGTGTGGAATGATTGACTTCACGTATACTAGGAACCCATTATCCTGAGGGGTAAACGGGTAAATCATGTTATTCGGTGTCGTTTGGGTCGATACCTTGGAAATACGGATTGGCATGATCTCTTCTCTTTCTCTAAGATTGATTGATTTATGGTAAATTGGCTCGGATCATCGGCTAATTATGACACATTTTAATACTCGGATTTATGGGCCACAAAAGTCTTTTAGCTTTGAAAAGTGGTGGATTGGTAAAGAAGGACTAAAGGAGGCAGTCGAGGTAGGGTGGCGTGGTTCAAGCCAGGATGAGGATACAGGTGTAGTGGATCAAATCCAGAGGTGTCAAAACTTGATATCATGGTGGAGACATGAGAATAAGTCGTCAGAAAAGGAAAAGATCAATAGGTTAAAAGATGAACTAGCTGCTATACAAGACGATTATACAAAGACACAAGAGATGTTGAATAGGGCCACAAAAGCATTAATTGATGCATATAAAGAGAAAGAACTATTTTGGAAACAAAAAAGTAGGACCCAATGGTTACGGAAAGGGGATAATAATACAAATTTTTTTCATGAGGTGACTAAGCAAAGGTGTGCTCGTAATCGGGTAATCAGTATGGAAGATCAAGGTGGGAATTGAGTAAAGGAACCGCATGCGGTGCAAAACGTGGCGTCAATTACTTTCAGGCTATCTTTACTACTTCAAATCCACCAGGTTTTGAGTAGGTGCTGGAGGCATTGGGTTTAGTGATTTCCAAGGAGATGAATCGGATGTTAGTTCATCCCGCTACAGAAAACAAAATCAGGGAGACTTTGTTCTTAATGATCCTGGAAAAGGCTCTAGAGCCGGATGGTATGACGACCTTGTTTTTTTAGGAAGTATGGGATATAATTAAAGGAGATCTTGTGGGGACGGTTAATGAGTTTGTGGAAAGGGGATATTTAGATGGCTGACTGAATATGACAAATATATGTCTTATACCCCAAGACGGAGAGATCAAGGAAGATTCAGAACTCCGACCAATAAGTCTTTATAATGTGAGGTACTAAATTATATCTAAATCAATATGCCAGAGATTGAAGCGTGTTCTCCCAAAAATCATCTCGGAGACACAATAGGCCTTTTTCCAAGGAAGGTTAATTTCGGATAATATCCTGATTACTCAGGAAATGTTCCACGGCCTTTGCATGAAAAATATATGCAAAGGTTATTTTATGGCAATTAAAACATATATGAGTAAGGTTTATGACCAGGTTTAATGGGACTTCGTGGAGAATTTGCTCTGAAAGCTTGGTTTCGATAGTAAATGGGTTGGGTGGATTATGCGTTGTATTACAACGGTTTCCTATCGAGTTTTTGATTAATGGACAACCTTCAGGTAGAATAGTACCTAATAGAGGCCTTCGGCAGGGGGATCCGTTATCGTCGTACATTTTTATTCTTTCTACTGAGGGCAAATATACGACGCTCTGAAGCAGCAGGACGATTTACAGGGATAAAAGTATCAAGGAAGAGTCTGGCGGCATCTCATCTGGTCTTCGTGGATGACAACTTATTTTCTGTTTTGCGGATAAGTTATAATGTCTGGAAATATTGGCTAATTTGAATTGATATGGGTAGGCCTCAGGCTAACAAATTAATTTCGATAGATCATCGGTACTGTTCGGGCACAAGATCAAGGATGACATCTGATGTACATAAAATTTCATGCATATTTTAGTGTGTTTTAGCTTAG
>OVAN01005343.1:0-23708 GCA_900406275.1 Anastatica hierochuntica | reverse complement strand
AATTATTTAAATTTTCTTATTAACTGCAAACTATATATTTTAAATATAGATTTAGGTTTTGGTTTTATTTTATTTTGGTTTTGTAAACATTTAAAAATATTAAAAATATTTTAATTTTTTTTCCAATTTTATTTTAAAAATGTTTTACATATAAAAAATATAATTATTTTCATTTTTTTTTTTAAACCAGGATTTGCGAATGAAACTCTCGCAAATTCCTAGCAGAATTTTGCTAGGAAATTGTGAGATATCCTCACAAATTCTTAGTAAAATTTTGCAAGTGTTTTGTTATCGCATCTCACTCGCAAAAATTTGCTCGCAGTATACTCGCAAATTTGCGAGGAACTAGCGAGAATATCTAATCCTCGCAAATTTGCGAGTAATCTGCGAGTAAACTAGATTTGTGAGTAAACTGAATTTGCGAGTAACGTATAGCAATAAGATGATTTTACTCGCAAATTCCTTGCAAATCAGGATTTGCGAGGAACTTGCTAGTAAAACGTTCCTCGCAAATGGGTCTTTTTCTTGTAGAGATGGGAGGTTACACTACAAGGATTTTTCTGCATTTTGAAATGACATTAGAGTAGTCTTCAATTTTTTGTATAACGTCAAAATGCAAAGTTGCAACATTAGGTTTTTTGATTTTTCTGAGAAACAACAGAACGAAATCTGAACCTATTTGAGAAATTTCAATGTGGGAGCCCATGTTCGTCGGTTCAAACCTTCCAAAATGACTTTTCTATGTTCTTGCTTCCCCCTTGACTTCTCTTGTCATCCATCACATATTCCATGCAATCTCTCTTCAAGCTTATGTTTATGTATCATCTCATATCTCATATTTGTGTTCCAAATTCCTGAAAATATTTAAAGAAATACAATGCAAATACAAAATGCTCATCTAAAACATAAAAATACTAAAATGATGAAATAAGACTCTAAATGACAAGTTAGACTCTAAATGCAACAAAAAAAATATTTAAAATGCATGAAAAACAAAACAAATTATGAGCATATCAAATTTTTGATTATTTCCAATGATTTTTAGATTTTTTTGTCCATATTTAACTTACCAAATAATATACATAACTTTAAAATTTTAACCTGTTATAATAAAAACTTAAAAATTATAGATCACACATTTATATGTAGAAATATAAATATATTGGAATAAAAGAGATGTTCACATTGATAAATAATATCTTAAGAAAAAAATCATGTGTTTGCATAAACTTCTCTACTTGATAGGTTACACATCCACATACAAAATTAAAAATTGTGTTACATAAGATAATTTTTTGCTAGGTAATACTATGAAATGAATAATTGTCAATTTATGTCACCTCGTTAATATTCTCTTTACTTCTCACTTATTTTATAATTACGTAGCATAACTAAGAGCATGTGCAATGCTAAAAAATTTTTAGGGGTTCTTAGCTAATATTAAATTAATAATTTTTTTTTTTTGGGTCACAAAAATTAATAAAATAAGTATAAGAATTCCTAATGGATTCTTAGCATTTTTTGCTATTACTGCAAAAATCCCAAATGGGGTTCTCAAATTTTTTAAAATTTTTTTGTAATTAACCAAACTTCAAAATAGGTTGGGGCATTCGGATCCTCGGATCGGTTTTTGAAATTTTAAACGAATCCGAAACGGATCTGGAACCCGAAAAATCATAAAAAACCAAAAAAAAAACAAAAAAATCGAAAAAAACCGAACCAGAACCGATCCAAAAATGAAGTAGTTCTGACAAAAAAAGGAAAATGAAGTAAAAAAAGCTAAGAGCTCCACTTTAGAGCCGGCCCTTCCGTAAGAGTTTTAAGGGTCGGCTCTTACACATTTTCTTCTTTTTTGTTAATTCAAAATTAGGCTAAAAGTCGATGTTAAAGACCTGCCATGCACATGGTCTCATATATTAGTTTAAGTATGTTTGAGGTTGTGACACGTTTACCAAAAACATAAATTAACCTATGAATAACTAATAGTCCATTCCTATTAAAATACTTGATGTTTTAGGCTTTTGCACACATATTAAAAAGTTATTTAAATTTTTATTTTTCGAAATTAAAACACTATTTATTATCAACCTAACTCAATTCAATTAATGACAAAAAAATTAATTGAATACAAATAGTAAAAAACATTAAAAAAACCATTAATTATACTTCGAAATTTAAAAATATCATCCAATTTGATACAAAATTTTTTTCTAAAATATTAAATATTTTGATACTTAAAAAATAACTATTATGTTTTTCTCGTTTACATAAATCTATTAATGAGTAAAAACATATCAATGAATGAGAAATAGACGACTTAATTATTTTTTAATAGTTAAGCACTTAACCATATATAGCAGTCGTCAGTCGTCGGTCGACCGAATGCTTATAACACAAAATAGAAGACAAAGCAATTTAAGCTGGATTATGTTAACTTAATTAATTTTTAATAGTTAAGCACTTAACCGTATATAAGAGTCATCAATCGTCGGTCAACCGAATGCTTATAACACAAAATAGAAGACAAAGCAATTTAAGCTGGATTATGTTAACTTAATTATTTTTTAATTGTTAAGCACTTAACCGTATATAAGAGTCATCAATCGTCGGTCAACCGAATGCTTATAACACAAAATAGAAGAAAAAACAATTTACGCTGGATTATGTTAACTTAATTATTTTTTAATAGTTAAGCACTTAACCATATACAGCAATCATCAGTCCCGGAGGATTCATATGGATAAAAACAAAAGCATTTCTTATGGCAAAAGGGGGCTCCATGCGAAAATCATAATGTCGACCATTCTACATTCATACTGCTGCTTCTCTTTCACGTGCTACATTACACGTCACGTGACATCAAAAACATAAAAAACAAACCTATTCATTTATTCATCTCAGCATCTCTTGACATTTCTTTTTCTAATATTTATGATTAGTTTTCGTTACTTGTGTACCTACCTATAATGTGTCGGTCTTTAAATATGCTTTTGTGTATACAGTATATACTAAATCAGGTTTTAAGAATTTTTGGATATACGAAAAGCTGTTCCATGAACTGTTTGTGCATGTCATGTTGTTTATTATCGGAACATTCATAAGTTAATTATGAAAAATAACTGTTACATGTTTAATCCATTAAGAGATCCTCTTTCTTACTACAAATGGCCATAAGAAAGCCAACGTACACCAATGTCATCATTTATCCTTTGTGGTTGTACCATAGAATCTCCTTTCTTTTTGTTATCTGTCATCAATTTAAATTTATATTTAACTTTTTATTCAAACTTGATAAACATGTTCTAACGATAACATCTACTTACGATGTGTATATCAGTACATAGTTGATCCCACGACAATGTTTAATTGTTGTTAGGGGTAGTTTTTTTTTGTTAATACCTTTTTCACTAATTCCTTGTTTTTTTTTCACTTTTTCCTTGTTAGGGGTAGTTAATCAATTTTATACCCCTTTTGCTACGATCAATATTTTCACCATCATAAAGCACTAGAAATATATTGAAATATATCTATTTTTTAATTATATATATATATAATATATATATATATATATATCATTTGCATTCAAATTTAAGCATTTTGTAGGATGTCAACAACGAATATTTCAAGAAGAAAGTGTACAACACAGAACAAACGTTAAAAATGCACAATAAACTCAGAGCAAACTCACATTATTTGGATTTTCAAAATGAATTTGCGTTCTTATTGTCTGGATTTTTCTTAAGCCATAATAATCGAACTTTGGACAAGTATGAAACGACAAATGCATATACTATTGTCCGTTTATCTTCATATTCATATGCAGTGTTTTTTCTTTGTTTCATTTAAACTATTATTTACTGTTTTGATTGACCTTGGACTTTGCAACTCTCTCTTTGCTTTTCTTTCTTAGGTAAACACTAGATACTAAACAATTGAAATGGAGGTCAGGTCTTACATCTTTTTACTTATGTTCTTGCTAAATATACTTAACAAATTAAGATTAGATTCATCTTTATCAACTTTTAATACCATTGTTTTCTTTTTTTTATTTATCTCTCAAGTAGGGGTGGGAAAAAAATCGAACCCAAACCAAGTCGAACCGAGAAAAACTATACCGAACCCGACACATATATTTGAACGGATTTTGTTTTACGGTATTTGGAGTATCAAGTATTATCCGAATCGAACACAAACATGAATCGATATCCTAAAAAATCCAAAAAACCCGAAAATACAGAATAAACCTGAACCGAACCTGAATCTAAATTCAAATAAGTATTCAAAGATACTTAAAAATCCAAAATGAGTACCTAAAATAAGTGTCCAAAATAAGTAATTTCACGTTCATATTAGATATTTAATCATACATTATTCATATTTATATGTTTTCTATTAGAATTGTTAAAAAAATTAGGTAAATTTGGATTTTTGATTTTTTAAAAGTAATTTAGACGTATATCTGAATCCAAATCAAATCCGAAAATATCCAACCGAATCCGAATCGAAACCGTTTTTTTTTGTATAAACTCGAACTGGAGTTAAACATGTTACTCCGAAATTTGAACTGCAGCTGAAATGGTACTCGAACGCCCATCTCCTCCGGTCATGGCACACCGCTAAATAAGAGTTGGGGTTTTCTATATCTCTTCTAGCATCCATTATATAATATATATATTCATTCTTTTCTTTACACGAACCAAAAATAATCTTGTAACCGTTGTTCTTCAACCGAGTTTACTTATTTTATCTCGGAGAAATGATCACTTTCACCGACACATATACCCTTTCCTTTCACAATGTAAGAATATATCATATTTATATATTATCACTACATATACTTTTAAAATTTTTAATATTCACTTAATAATGTAAGAAAACTAAAAATGTCAATATGTTCTGAAAACACTATAGGGTAATTACTTATTATCTAACTTTGAACTAAATATTAATAGCTGATGTTAAAATTACTAAGTATTTAAATTTTAAGGATGATGTTGATCATTCAGTTTTCATATTCCACTACAAGTAAGAGGCCCATTTCATATTTTGGACTATAAGAGCATCTCCAACTATGATACCATGGATGGAGTTCTTAGCTCTTTTTTAATTGTTTTTTTTTGTTTTTTTTGAATAGTTAAGGATCTCAATTAAAAATGCATGTCCAATGGTGGACTCCATATGAAGTCATTAGGAAAAAAATATATTTAATTTTAAACAATAATTATTGAATAATTATTATATTTAAATATTACATATTTAATTATTGAATGATTATTACATGAAAAAATAAATATTATATTTAAATATAAAATTTTTATTTATTGAATGATTAATACAAAAAAAACGGATCTGAAACGGAACCGAAATGGATACTTTCGGGTATTTTGGGTTTGGATCGGGATATTTTAAGCAGATCTGAAACGGAGCCGAAACTTTATAAATCGTAAATGAATATGAAACGATTCCAAAAAGTGAAAAACAAAACAAAATGGATCTAAAACGGAAACGAAACGGATATTTTCGGGTATTTTGGGTTCAGATCGAGATATTTTAAACAGACTTGAAACGGATCCGAAACTTCAAAAATCGTAAATGAATATGTGAAGGTTCCAAAAACTGAAAAACCAAAAAAAAAACGGATCTAAAACGGAACAGAAACGGAACTGAAACGGATATTTTCGGGTATTTTGGTTTCGGATCGGGATATTTTAAACAGACCTGAAACGGATCCAAAACTTCAAAAATCGTAAATGAATATGTAACGGTTCCAAAAACTGAAAAACCAAAAAAAACGGATCTAAAATGGAACCGAAACGGATATTTTCGGGTATTTTGGGTTCGGATCTGGATATTTTAAACAGACCTGAAACGGATCCAAAACTTCAAAAATCGTAAATGAATATGTAACGATTCCAAAAACCGAAATACCAAAAAAACGGATCTGAAACGGATCCAAAACGGATCAGAAAATGAAATTGTTCTGACAAAAAAAAAAAGAGGCTAAGGATTCGATCCTTAAAACCCTTAATTAAGGATCGATCCTTAACGTAATCGATATATATAATATTTTTTTATTAACTTTTGCATATGATTTCACGCTAAGGATCCTTACAAATAAGGCGATGGAGATGCCTAAGTGAACGCAACACATGGGGTAGGCACAAAATAATCAACATATATAGGTCTCTAGAATTTTGACGTATAATATATGCCGGATAAAAATCTCGAACTGTACTCTTTGTTTTTCGGTTTCAATTTTTGGTTCGGTTTGGATCCGACACCTTCTAACAATCGACTCTTGGTTTCTAAGACTATTTATAATGAGGTAGTTGAATAAAATATTTAACAGTTGAATTAAACTCTTGCAATGGGATAATTGAATTATTAAAAATACTTATGTGGATTAAACTGTGTTGAATACTTTCAATTAGTTGAATACAAAAAAGTAGTTCATACAATGACACATGTTGAAATGTAAGTGCACAAGGTGGTGAGAGAATGAACTTTTGAGATTATTTTATCCTCTCAAATTATTGAAGTTCAATTATTTTGTATTAAACACTTTTTTAAAAAATAAAATTTATATCAAAATTCATAACTTTTTATGATCTATAAATAGACACTAATTTTATTAAATTTAGATCCAGCTAAGAACTTTTCACTATTATTAAAAGTTAAAACTTTAAATAAAAGTTAAATAATGAGGTGGAAGAGAGAGAAGATGATGTGCAGAGTGTTGAATTTACAAACTATTGTACATAGTCTAAAAGTTATTGTGTATTTTCCATTACTAATTTTCTTTCAAATAATCAAATAATCAAACAGCCGGAAGTTAAAAATGATATAGGCTCGACCCAGTAAACTTCTATAAAGTAATAAGTTGAAATGATAATATTTTATTAATTAAAAAAGTTATTAATTTATATAAAAAATAATTGGGTCAAAATTAAATTAAAAAATGAAATATTTTTAATTAATTTATTGAGATATTAAAATAATTTATTTATACTCTTTCCGTTTCGCAAAGATTATGGTTTTAAGATTCTAGTATGTTTCGAGAGAGTGTCCTTTTACATTTTCAGTACATATTTATAAAAATATTTAGTTTTAACCTCATTGTTATATGTATTAATTGGAGAGAAAAATATTTGTAATTGATTAATGAAAGACAAGTAAAATTTTTCTTTTTTAAACATTTTCTTAATTTTTGTTTGAAAAATGTCAGAATGACAGCCTTTACAAAACAGAAGGACGTATAAAAAGAGCTTATATAACTGAAAGAAAAAATTACAATTCATTTGGCATTTGGAAAACAACAAAAATAAACAGGGTGACCTTCTTGTGGTAGGAACAAATCTAAAGTTAATCATCACTCTAATCACCTGCAATGGATATTCCGGTAGACATATACATATACTCTAAATTTAGAAGTTAAGCAATGTAGTTCACCAAAATTTGAAATTTTATTCGAGATAAATAAATTAATGTTTTACTTCGTGAGACTTATTTAAATTTTACACTCAAAGTGAGAACATACTTACATCTAACTAATTAAAAGGGGTTAATCCTAACTTCTTAGGATGTCCACATCAACATTTCTCTAAAGCCCTAAGAAAAAGGCATGTCAGCACAAACTTTCATAAACTCTTGAAATCACTCAGAAAAATACTCAAATCTTGAGTTGGGCCACCCCACAATGAAGCATCCCAACTGTCACAAATTTCCTCATCAATCTCCACAAGCCCACATATACTAATCCAAGTATTTAATCACTTATTATTTCCCCTACACGACCACAAACAAAGCATTGGCTTTCCCGACCATACCTTTCCCGACCATACCTTAATGGTTGAAGCTCCAAAAGTAGGGGACACTGTTGCTTCGCATAGGTTTAAGCTGTCAACAGTCTTTGGTAGTAGTGAAAGTGAGCTTTTTTCTCCTTAGCAAAGTTTGTATGATATCTTCTACGTTCTTGTTAACTCATTATGTTATATTTTTACGCATGACCGATGCCTAACGGTGTGCTAAAGATTATGAAAGTTGAAAGCTCGACTATCTATCATGTCAAAAACCATTTGCAGGTTCTTTTTAAATTTCTCTATCCTGACATAATGCACAGAACCTTTCTCCTTTGTATCCGTTTTGTGTTCAACATAATCTCTTTTGATGTGTAACTGTTTCTTTTTTAAGGAACCTTAAATGATATAATTTCAAATTGTTTCAAAAATGCCTACAATGGAGTCTGAAGAATTTGAAAAGTTGGATCTTTGGATCTTCTCGATATGCCAGCAACAACGCATTTGTCCCTTCTGATTCGGAGATTTCACCAGCTGAATTAACCTCAGAGATAGATGGTTTCTCCTTTCTTCTTCTCCTCCTCTCAGTGATGGTATTTTAGAATTGCAAGAACTAAAGCCAGACTTTTTTATGTTATGTTTCTTTCCTGTTGCAATTCTCAAAAAAAATTTGCCAACTTAAGTTAGAAGAATTTGACCAACAAAAGGAATTTATCATGGTGAGACTTACACCATCACCTACAACAACTTGACTGTCTAGACATGCTCGGTAGACAGAGAAACCATAAAAGAAGATAGAAGTGTACAAGTTAGTAGGTCTGATAAGAAGAAAATAAATAAAGTAGCCACAAACTCTATCCGATGAGGTAAACCGAAAGAGAAATTGTAGCTTTCTTTTCATGGCCAGTGAGAGAGTAATATCTGAGACAGCAAGTTCACTAAAAATTTTAAAACTTCCTATAACATACTCATTTATCATCGTGCGATGTGAAAGAGAGAGGTGCCCTTGAAAGACTCATTGAACCATCGATGAGCCTTGCAAAATCTATGATGGTGGTAGAGAAAGCCATGCAAGTGTTTGTAACGACCCGGAATTAATCCAAATAGACCAGTAAAAAATGTCACATGAAAGCCCAAAAAGAAGCAAAGTCTTTTAAAGATCATTACGGACAAATCGATCTTTTCGCGTGAATGGATTAGGGTTTCGCCATCTCCTATATAAGAAGGATTTCGACCTAGCTCTAAACAGCATCAAAATGAAGGTTTCAATGAAGCCCTGACCGTTTTGAAACTCATTAGAGCCACCATTCATCACCAGAGAGAAATTATGATGTTGTCTTCGGGAAAACAGTTCTGACCAATCTCAGATCAAGAGAGAAACGACCTAGAAATTAACTCTGATCGATGCTAAGTTTTGACAGTAAGTAAAAGGCTCTTTTCTCTACCTCTCAGAGAAAACATATATGCAATCAGAGTTCTATTTTAAAAATTATATGTGTTATAACGAGGGGTATTTATGCAGACCGAATCTGAGACCTGTCTGGAGAAAAGCCACAAATCAAAGATTAAATCAATGAATCACAATATAGGGCTTCCTAGGAAGTTAACATTCAAATATCAATCATCTCCAAAAAATGTATATTCGTTTCAAGTTTTGTACTTATAGTTATAGGTGTTTTTTGTGAGAGGTATTGTCGCAGTCTGCATCTGAGACCAGCGTAGAAACAAAATGTGTTTGGGTGGCCAAACGATTTCTGATCAGAGTAAAACAAGTGGCCATGACTAGAGGACTCGATGAACATGAATTTGACCATTCAAATCACTTTTTAACGGTTAGTTTGGAAGCTATGTCTGTCTTTGAATGTTTGTGAATCTGTCCAGTTTCCAGATATGTATCGTTTTGGAGTAAAGAGTGTGTGGAACTTCTAAAGGTTTTTTTTGGTTTGGTTTTCCGCAGTGAAGTTATAGACTCGTGTATTTATCCACTGGTACAAGGAAAACAAGGTCCGAATTCATATACATGGATAAATCCGCCTTTGGAGATGTTGTAGCGAATCTGTCTACTGTAAAAAAATTGAGAATGAGTTATGTGATCATAAGCAAGTGGCTAAGGTGAGGGATAGACCCATAAACTCCTCAGACTTTCCTTATTCACTCTTTCTCGCGTAGTTTAGCACCGAAACATGTGTTGTTTGGTTGTTTGAGTATGCTTGGAGTCTAGTTGCTTTCTTTAATGCTAAACTGGACTTAGGGTAATAGATGCTATCACAATTTATTGACGCGCATGATGATTGCTAGTGATGTGTGTATGTATATATATATATAGTTGTATTTGTGGGAAGGCAGACTTGGGCGGGGTTAATAACACCAATATTTTACCATTTTTCCTATAGATTTTAGTATGTTATCTTAGTGTTTTTAGGAAACTTTATACATCAAAAAGTAGTTTTCCTGTACTTATAGTGTTTAGAGTCATTTCAGGTTAAACTATGCATTTTGAAGCAATATGAAGCTAATTGGAGCAAAAAGTAGTTTCTGGCCGGTTTCCAAGTACTAGAAATATCTCCCAGGATGATGGTCTTAACCTCAATGAATTTTGATGAAATTTAGATAAAAACTAAATAATTGACTTATCTTTTTAATGGAGGTGGTTTCAAATCATTTTCATCAGTGGATAAAAAGATATGATATATTTAATGAAGACTGGTCTGTCTGGCCTAAAGGTGGAGGTTGTGCACAAAAGAGTGTTTGCACCGGATGGTGTTGTAATTTTGGCTCAGGTCCAGAGTTGGCGTACTCTTACCTCCCTAATGAACATTTCCACCAGTACATGTGTCCTGAATACCGGTCGAGGCTTATTTTTAAGCCCTCATCCGGTCTTGGCATAAAATCGACCCAATTTATTTGACCTAAATTTGTCGTAAGCATATAAATACTTGTTTTTAGCCTTTCTTATGATAGAATTGGACAGAGAAGATGATTTTTAGAGAGCAGCCACGCCTCCAAAGGCTTGGTGTTCATAGTTTTAAATTCCTTTATACTTTGGAGAGGATCTATTCCCTTACACATTTTCGAGAAGTTTTGTAAACCTTTGCTTGTTCTTATTCTTTACTAATCATGATTTATTCTTCATTCATATGCTTGATGATGTCTCTGGTCATGATTATTGAGTAGTGTGTTTGTTGGGTTAAAGGCTTTTCAAGGGGTTATTCATGAATTGCTAGTTAAATGTTTGTTCGATTAAGAAACTATCTTATGGCTTCTTCATCTATTGTTGATTGCTATACAAGAACTAGAGTAGCTAACTAGGTACTGATCTTAGGTAGATTTACAACCAAATGCTTACTAAATCACCGGACATAATTTAGATGAGCTAAACCTTGTAAACATGCGAAAGTCGATTTGTCGGGTTTGGTGAACATATAGAAACTTGTACGCTAATCAATTCGCGTTTAACTTCTGCAAGGACCGTGCAAAAGTTGAGTCCCTTGGTTGATTAAGTATAGAATCCCGAACCTCAAAAGTGGCGAGGATTTACCTTTATGTTTTGAGTTCAAGAACTGTTTTACAATTTCCTTATCGTTAAATTTTGTTTTACTTGATTCATGAATCCCTGATAATTCCTTGATGCCTGATGTATTTCCCATTGATTTAAACTAAATTATTTAGTTGATTTTAGCTTAGTTTTAGTTCTGATTTTCTTCCATAGCATCACCATAAATCACAATAACCATATTTTCACTCTTTACTTAATTCTATTCTCATAGATTCGTAGTGTAACACTTGGTCCTCGTGGATTCGATCCCTAAATACTACTATGGTTGTTGTGCACTTGCATTTGGTATCTTGGGTGAAAACTTTTCCCTACATCATGTTTTCAGGCGCCGTTGTCGGGGACCAATATCGTTGCCTACAAGTTTAGTATAGAGTCTAGTATAAGACATTATTTTCGTTTTTTATTTTCTGTTTTTACATCTTTCTTTGATCTCTTTGTGTTTCAGGTTTACTTGGAACATAGATGATGGGTCCTCGTTATAAACAATTGGTGATTTCAACTCTACTCATGCTCTTCTCGCAAGTCGCAATCCAATCTGCCCTCCACCACCACCAAGACAAGAGATTGATATCGACCTAGATCTGATTTATTTGGTGAAGAAAAATTAGTTTCATGGTTTTCATCACGAGAGTCCATAGGACCATAACAACACCATATGTGCTAAGGAAGTCCGTGAGAACTATCTTAAGTGCATGCTTTTCTCATTCTCATTAGCGGCGAATCACTCACTTGGAAGAAGCCACTTCCATCCCATTCGATCACCACTTAGGAAGGATACAAAGAAGCTTTTCTCGGTAAATTCTTCACAAAGGAAAGGACGAGAACCTTGAGAAGAATGATCTCTAAAGTCCAGCAAGGTCACAATGAATCTTTTCAAGAGCCATTGGATCGTTTCAAGGATTACACAAGGGAATGTCCACACCATTTGAGATACACTTGTGGAACATCTTTTATCAAGGCATTGAGCGCGAGTATAAATTGGCTCTTGATACAACAAGTAACAGGATATTCATGAGCAAATCTACAGCTGAAGCTAAGGCATTGATAGAGAACTTGGCAGCAAGTGACAATTGCCGCGAAGGCTACATTGAGAACTTCAAAGAAAGCAACATCAACTCAACTGATAAATATTTCTTGGAGTTGAAGATGATGATTGCTCAACTTATCAATGAACAACTACCCATGCTTCTAGCGACGTGAATGAGACTAGAAGAGGTGCTAATCAAGGATGCATAGAAAATTTCTTGCCTTACAACAAGTGAAGGTGAACTACGTTGATGGACATAATCCGAATTTCGGTAATGGGGTTTTCAAGCAAAATCTCCAGAAATCTCAAAACCAATTCTACTCTCAACAAAGCATAGATTAAGGTACTCATTCTCTATCTACTCATCAGTATGTTGAAGAAGAATACTATCCTCCAATGCAACAGTTCGGCTCCCAAAAAGTTTCAGAAGTCATCACTATGCCTATGTTTCAAAAAGAGAGCAAGCTCGAAGCGATACTGCAGCAAGGTATAGAGGAACTAAAGCAAAATAAAAAGGAACTCATAGAGAGGATAGACCACGTCTATGATGATCTCAATAGAAAGTGTGAGTCCATTGTTACCCATGTGAAGATGCTCGAAGTTCATGTTGCCTAAACAAGTGAAGCCGTGAAGAGAGAAGTTGAGGCTCAAGCAAAACAGTTTTGCAATTTAGCATCTACCAAGGAAGAGAACGTCCAAGAAATCACTTCTAAACAACCACTTAAGGTAGTTATGAAAAGTGTAAGGAAAAAGAAGAATCCAAGAGAGCTCAAAAGCGTAGACTAAACCGAAGAAGTCTTCAAAGGCTGGAAAGTAATGACAAGTTTGTTGTTCCATGCTCCATTAATGGAGTTGAGTTCAATGAAAGCTTGTGTGATAGTGGATCTAATGTAAACATGATGTCAAGGTCCATCGTATATGAGCTTGGTTTCTTTGATCTTCAACTAACAAGGATTTCGACAAAGTATGCAAATTCTTCTTCAGCAATACCTCTGAGTTTCTTGCCGGATGTGTTACTGCTAGTAAGAAATTATCTTGTTCCTACTGATTTTCACATCATAGAGATGAAGGAGGACATTCACAAACTATTGATTCTTGGTTCATCATTTCTAAAGAAAATTGGTGCATTGATAGAATTTCATAATCAAAGGATCTCTTTCCCGAGAATCAACAAGGAAGCCTTCTATCGTGCTGCTTCCATCCAAAGCTCTTACTGTATGACTATTTATGGCAATAAGAAGAAAGAACCAAATCCTAGAGACGTGAGTAAGGAGGTCCAAAATTTCATACAACCAACAACTCCAATCATTCAAAAGGAAGTTATCAAACCGACAAAATCTGAGTGCACAAAGATCTTAAGAAAAACTGATTTGATTTTGCCACCTAAAAAGGGTCGTGATAACGTTCAAGCCAAGGTAAAGCTTAAATGACCCTCTAAACAATTTCTCAAGTATAGAATCATCATTCTCACGGAGCTGGAGGAAAAAGGTGAAGAGTTCATCAAAGAGAAGCTGAGCAATATGATGAAACTTTTTCCCGGAGCAAGTGTTCTTCGCAAGAACAATGAAGATTGTTTAACTACAAGACAAGTTCAAAAACATCAAGTCCACAATGTAGAGAAGCTAAAAGAGCAATAATCTCCCTGGTTGATCCACCTTAAATCTAAAAGTCTCAGGGGTCGAGCTAAAGACGTTAAACAAGCGTTTTGTGGGAGGCAACCCATATGTTCTTTAACTTTTGATTTTATTTTCATTCTTTTGATTTTTTGACTTTCATCTTAGGAAAAAGTTGTTTAATTTGGTGTTATATGTTTTAATAAATGTTTTTAAAGTTTCAATTCTTTGATTTTCGTAGGAACTTACTTCGGAAAGGAAAAAAATTGAGAAAAATCAAATCCAAACATGTTTCGGACGTTCGACCTGAATACTGAGTTTTGCCAAAAAAAGAGCATCCTCCGATCACAGGATGTCTGCCACCCAGTCCTAGCAAACCTCCAGGACTGGCCCACGAAGCTCCCAAGACCAGCCGCCGACCATAAATCAACCCCGACATGTGTCAGGGGCTGTGTGCCCCAAACCGTCGAGGCGTTTGCTTCCCACCACCGGCTACGAGCCTCCTCTTGGCACACTCAGGTCCTCAACTTTCCACAAACCGGTTCCAACCCTTCCCGAGCCTTAACCACACCGACCACCCATTTCCACGTCCCGACCATCCTATTCCCCATCTGGACATGCTTCTAGCCGAGAAAAACATTGCCAAACGTCCAATTTTCACATTTTCTTGGTCGGATCATGCATAAACTCAAAAATTTTGAGGTAACAAAGTAAACTTAACATTATATACCATTTATGGTGATTTTTCAGGATTGGAACCTCAAGAACACAAGGATACACACTTGAAGCTACAAGAAGCCTAAATCGAGCAAATTTTTGCATCTTAGCCATTTTATTACTGCCAAGCACAGAATCAACCAAGTTTTTTCCAGCACCTCACAGAAGATCTAAAGGACATTTTAAAGATTTAAAACCCCTCAAAGACCCTTAATCACAAATACGAGCCTATGGAGAAAAAGTTGCAAGAGTTTGGACTGCAAAGGATCTCCGAGAAAGAACTTCTATTTAAAATTAAGGCCAAGGAGTATAGTGTTTAGAATGAAGATTATTTTAAAGTTATGAGTCATCTAGTCAAGGCAGAGCCATTCCTCATCAACGTTCAAAAGCTCAAGTATGTGATCAAAGGAACAAAGACCACAACTGGAGCATCTAAAGAGAAATATAATCTGAACAAACTTCCACGCCAGCTAAACATCATTTAATACCTTCAAAAAAAACATGAGAAAGAGGCTGGAAGAGATCTTCATCGACTTTTGGCTCAACGGGACACAAAATCGACGAATTTGGTTTCTATGAAACTCTTATCCATGAGTTGAACCAAGTCCTACTACTGAAAACATCCAGATAAAGTGGAATTTTATGAAGAAAAGCCAAAGCATATTTGGAAGCGCTCATACTTCACTTCGGAGCGCCGGATTGGCTAGAAACTGTAGAAAAATTCGGCCAAGATCAAACCAAGCTCCGCCAAACAAACCAATCTATCAAATTGAAAATTTACTACTTAGTAGCATATGAATAAGGTTTTTCTCAAGAAAAACCAGCCTTGGAACGGTCAGATCCGCACCAGCCCTGTTTCTCATCAAGATGAGCCAAACCGGGTATTCCGAAGAGACTAAACTCGGCCACAACAATATTGGTATGAGCTTCAGCCTTTATAATTCATTTCTACTAACCAAATTTGATATTTTATAGTAAGTTTTCAGGTTGGTCAGAGCAGTCTTCCCGGATTGCAAAAATGAACCATTGTTCTTCATTTTGGTTTACCGAAACATCAAAATTGTCGTCTAACTCTCCATATTTTCAACTAGCAGCCTAGTAACTCCTATTTCCTCTTTTTTACATTAGTTTTCAGTACCTTCCTCACTTTATTTTAAACTGGGACGGTGTAAGTTAAGTCTGGGGGATTCTTATTGTTACTAATACTTCTTTTTCTTTGCTTTTGATTATTTTTCGTGATTTTTGAGTCGTTTGCAAAAATTTTCAAACCAAAAACTTTTTTATTAAGTCAAAACAGCTTAAATTTGAACTAAACAAGTGATTATGTACTAGTGTCCATAGTGTCAGTGCTTGACTACAGTTTAACTATTCGATCGGGAAAGCGCAGGTGGATCATCTAACCAAGGTACCATATTATTTGATATCCGGGTAATCCTAAGCACTCAACATGTAATGAACTTAATTTTCTTTTCTTGGGGTTGGTATGCATTGAATCAGACTTCTCTTGAGATTCAAAAGCATTAGTCTACGGTTCCCCTCTTTCCCTTTAATAAAAATCATCAATAAAGGATGCTTATGCTTATTGTGAATTTTGGAACTAATAAAATCTAGATATGCTTAAAAAAAGAATAAAGAGATCGATAGAAAAAATAAAATGATACCCTAGAAAAGTAGGCAAAAATCGATTTTCAGAGGCTGATAAAAAAAATAAAATGATACTTTAGAAATGTAAGGAAAAATCATCCTCTAAAAAGCATTTAAAAAAGTGAATTAGAAAGAGGAAAGAAACCAATTGTGGGCTATAAGACGTTAGGATCTTGATTGAGTTAGTCCTATGTGTTTTTTGATCAATACTCCCTCGAAAAGACCACACACTGTAGATTTTAGGAGTGATGGTGGATATCCTGGGTCACTAATGTTGATTGTGGCTGAATTGGGGGCATTGCTAGACTTGTAGTTATTACTGAGGGTTTTATTTAATGTTGACTCTGGTGTTATTGGATTTCAACAATTAAAGTCACTACTAAGTTCAGAAAGTCCATGTAAGTTTCCAAGTTTTCAAACTTCTCTGTTCTTCGTTTTCTTAGCTCGACGACAAACTAGAAGCTAAGTCCGGGGGAGTTGATAGCACCAATATTTACCAGTTTTCCTATAGATTTTAGTATGTTTTTTAGTGTTTTTAAGAAAATTTTTGCATGAAAAGATAGTTTTCCTGCATTTATAGTGTTTTGAGTCATTTCAGGTCAAACTATGCTTTTTGGAGCAGTATGAAGATAATTCGAGCAAAAGCTAGTTTTTGGACAGTTTCCAAGCATCAAAAATATCTCCAATGATGATGACCTTACCCTCAATGGATTTTGATGAAATTAGGACAGAAGGTAGATAATTGAGTTAGATTTTTAACGGAGGTGTACTCAAGTCATTTAGATCAGTGGATAAAAAGATATGATAGATTTAATGAAGACTGGTCCGTCTGGCCTAAAGGTGGAGGTTGTGCACAAAGGAGTGTTTGCACCAGATAGTCTGGTAATTTTAGCTCAGGGACAATGCTGGCATACTCTTACCTCTCTAATGAACATTTCCACCAGTCCATGGGTCATGAATACCGGTCGGGGCTTATTTTTAAGCCCTCATCCGGTCATGGCATAAAATCGACCCGATTTCACTTACTTGACCTAAATTTGCCCTAAGCCTATAAATATTTGCTTTTAGCCTTTCTTATGATATATTTGGACAGAGGAGAAAACTTTTAGAGAGCAGCCACACCCCCAAAGGCTTGGTGTTCATAGCTTTCAATTCCTTTGTACTTTGAAGAGGATCTCTTCCCTTACATCTTTTGGAGAAGTTTTCTAGACCTTTGCTTATTCTTATTCTTTTCTAATCATGATTTATTCTTCATTCATATGCTTGATGATGTCTCTGGTCATGATTATTGAGTAGTGTGTTTGTTGGGTTAAAGGGTATTAAAGGGGTTATTCATGAATTGCTAGTTAAGTGGTTGTTCGATTAGGAAACAATCTTATGGCTTTTTCATCTATTGTTGATTTCTATAAAATAACTAGAGTAGTTAACAAGGTACTGATCTTAGATAGATTTACATCCAAAAGCTTTCTTTATCACCGAACATACTTTAGATGAGGTAAACCTTGTAAACGTGCGAAAGTCGATTTGTCGGCTTTGGTGAACATATCGAAACTTGTACGCTGATAAATGCTTGTTTAAGTTCTTCACGAATCGTGTGAAAGTCGAGTCCATTGGTTGATTAAGCCTAGAATCTCGAACCTCGAAAGTGGCGGGGGTTTACCTTTATGTTTTGAGTTCAAGAACAATTTTACAATTTTCCTATCGATAAATTCTGTTTTACTTGCTTCATGAATCCCTGATAATTCCTTGATGCCCAATGTATTCCCCATTGATTTAAACTCATTTATTTAGTTGATTTTAGTTTTTTTTAGTTATGATTTTGTCTATAGATCACCATATATCACAAAAACCATATTTTCACTCTTAACTTAATTCTATTTTCATAGATTTGTAGTGTAACACTCGGTCATCGTGGATTCAATCTCTAAATACTACTACGGTTGTTATGCACTTGCAGCTGGTATTTTGGGTGAAAAATTTCCCCACATCAGGGGTACAGATGAAAGATTCATGTATTACCAAAGTCTGGCCTCAAACTTGGGCTTGACACAGACGGAGGATTCATTTGTTACTGTAGTCACGTGCGGGAAGAAAGACCATATGTTGTTTGTAGCGCTAAGATAGATAAGGCGTCCACGACGAAAATGTGTATGGGCACTTATCCCATGCTAATGGAAGCCACAATGGAGGGTGCTGATAGTCACTGAAGCTGTTTAGGACCATTTTTTGCCTTTCTTCAGTACTTTAGGTAGCATGTTTGCTGCATGTTCTAAGACTAGATTACGTGGTTGAAGTTTTTAATCCGGTTCTGTGGATTTATGGTTCCCTAACATTCCCCAGCTCACTGAGTGACTCCCAAGGTTCTCACCCCTTCTGTTTCCATTCTTCTTTCATGTTGTCCTGGAACAAGTGCTACTATTTCATTTAGATTTCTTTCATTGTAAGTAGTGGAAGGAGGGAATTGAATCCTCAACCTCAGCCTTTCGCTACTTATACAACAAAACAAATAACTGAGTCTAATGAGTAGTCGGACGAGCTTGACGAGAATGGTGTTGGTTTTCGTGTTTATTTTATTTCGAGACTTTATTTATCAGCTTTTAGACTCAATTTGTTTCAGTTATTTAGATTATTGGTATTGCGGATGTGATTAAGTATTAATAAATTGGATTTAAGAGTATGTTGAGTTACTTGAGTTGCAAGTTAGGCTGAGTGACACCCCGTTCTTGAGAGAGGATGAGATAGGTGTTACAGTGTTATTCATTCCCTCTTTGAAGAATATCTATCAGTAGAAGACTTATTGAACAGTAACTTGTTGGTAATATATGATTTAATTGCTAATAGCGAGTAGTCGGACGAGCTGGACGAAACTGGTGTTGTTTTCGGGGTTTATTTTGTTTCGAGACTTTATTTATCAGTTTTTCGACTCAATTTGTTTCGGTTATTTAGACTATTGGTATTGTGGATATGATTAAGTATTAATAAATTGGATTTATGAGTATGTTGAATTACTTGAGTTGCAAGTTAAATGATATCCCGTTCTCGAGAGAGAAGGAGACGGGTGTTACTGTGTTATTCTTTCTCTTTTTGATCAGCAGAAGATATATTCAATAATAACATGTTGGTAATATATGGTTCAATTGCTAATTCATGGCTTCATTGTTACTATTGCCTTGTTTTTCTGAAAGGAAAACAAAAAAAAAAGTGAGAGGAGAACTTCTATCCAAATTGGATTCACATCTCCTTTTTCATTTATGTTTACATAAAATTCTTACAAAAGTGTTATGAACCATTTAGTGGCTGTCATAACCAAAGGCCCATTTACCTTTTAGGCGTGGGCCATATATGTTTTAAGGTCGAAGAGAGACTTAACTTAGTGACCAAGTTACTTGTATTTATCTTATGTATTTTCCTAATTGGTTTTGGATATTGTACCTCCCTATATAAGGGCACCTTATATTGATTAATAAAGAGATGAAGTTTCCTTAAAATCTTAACACGTTATCAGCACGAAACTTTGAGAAATCCTGAGCCATAACAAATCGATTCAAACCCTAAAATCCTAAGCCGAAAATCTCTTCCCACCGTGAACATCCCCATCATCGTGAGAAGCTTTTGTTGTCCGTGTGTTGCTCATGAGTTCTAGCCCGTGTTCATCATTCAATCAATCCAACAACAATCCATTCAACCCAATCGGAGGTCAAGGTAAACTAATCTAACCTAAAACATGAACACCCAACCTGAATTCAACATAACAGCATCAGATTTGTTCAACAAAATCTGATTATACCTAAACAAAACCCGATCATAGAAACTTACTATCTAAATCGATTGTTCAAACCTTAAAATCTAATCTATATGTTATAAAACCTGATTATATGTTTAAGAATTCATTAAACATTCTTAAAACCAGTAAATGTGTCGAGTTTAATTTAAATTCGATTCAAACCTTAATTCAAAACCTAAAGTCCGATCGCATATATCCCTTATATGATCACTTGAATTTAAATTCCTAATCATGTTTTAAACATTAAAATCGAACCCTATGTTTCTAAAACCTGAAGTATATGAATAAAACTTCTTAAAATATGTTCTTATGGTTAAAACCTAAGAAAATTAGAGACCAAAATCTGATCCCAATCGCACAATATGCAGACCGCACATTATGTGCATAAAATCGATACCTAAAACTAAAACTATGCTTGAATCTTAATCAAATCTTACCTAAAGATGATTATATGTTTAAAACATTAATTAAACTAAAGTTTCAGACATGATTATCAACAGAATCAGATCGTATAAGGTAAAGATTAAAATCGATGCATATAACCTAAAGTTTCAATCGCATGATTGATATTTTTAAACTTAATTGTGTTAAATTCTAAAAACCTGATTATGATATCAAATCCTATAATTAAAACACTAAAAATCTGATTCTTATGAAGATTAAAACTTCAAGTATCTGATCACATTCTATGCTTGAACTAGATACCATGTTTTAATCGCATGTTTGACTTAAAATCTGATTTTGTTCTATGAACTAGTTTAATCGCATGCTATAACCTAATTTTTCTGAAAAATTAACATGATCACATGCTTAGGATATAGTTTCATATATTTAAAACTTAGTTGAATCAACCTAGAAGCTGATCGCATGTTTTACATGATAAAATCAATTGATTCTTTGAATTAAAAGCTGATTGTATGATCCCATAGGTTGCTAGTATAAAGCCCATGATGCTTGCTTGATTATTTGATTGCATTCACATGTTCAATCACATACCATCCGTATGTACACTTAGAGTCCGTATGCTAGGCTTGCATCACATCCGTATGCCATCCGCACGTTATCCGTATGCCCATACGCATGAACCTATAGAAATTCCATTCTAGGTATATTTTGTTTGGCCGTGAGACTTTTTTGACGCATTTGCTTCTTCCGTGACCAAACTTTAACCATAGACCATACCTTGGCCAATACTTAAACCATTGGTCGAATGTACACATCCGACCAAATGAACACCTTACACGGTTTAAAGCTCTAATTTATAGAATATATGATTTCAGATGACAAAAATCAACAACCTGGACTTTGCTGCCCTCAATCTCTCAGGAGATAATTACTTACAATGAGCACTTGATGCTAAAATTATCTTGAAATCAAAGGGACTCGGTGAGTGCATCACCAAGGGCAATGAGGCAAGTGAAAAAGAGAGATACAAGGCGATCTTGATTATTCACCATCATCTTACTGAAAGTCTCAAAGATCAATACCTAACAATTGAGAATCCTTTAGACCTTTGGAAGGAATTGAAAGCAAGATATGATCACTAGAGAACAGTGATATTACCAAAGGCTATGTACGATTGGAGGAACCTCAGAATCCAGGACTACAAGTCCGTGGATGAATATAATTCAACCCTATTTAAGATAGTTTCTAAATTGAAATTATGTGGTGAGGAGATAACGGAAAAGGATATGCTAGAAAAGACTTTTTCCACCTTCCACACGAGTAATGTGTTGTTACAACAACAATACCGTGAAAAGGGCTTTACAACATATGCTGATTTGATCTCATGTCTATTGCTCGCTGAGAAAACTATGAATTATTGATGAGAAACAGTGAATTGAGACCTCCAGGATCAACCCCACTACCTGAGGCACACGTAGCCGCAGAGGCCAATAAAGAAACTAACCACGTCCAGAATAATAGTCGACGCGGCCGTGGTACTGGCCACTACAATGCTTTTGGCCGTGGACAAGGGAACTATTTTGGTCGAGGCTATCAGAGTAACTTTGGTCGTGGCTATCAAGCTAATTTTGGCCGTGGTCGTGGATGAGGCCGTGGTATTTCCTTTAAACCACAGAACTCACACAAGTGGGAAGCTAACAAACAAACGATAAAACCCAAATCCGTGTGCCATAGGTGTGGAGCGAGTAACCATTGAGATCGAACATGCCGGACTCCCAAATACCTTGTCGATCTTTACCAAGAAACTTTGAAAGGGAAGAATCCTGAAGCCCACTTGATCTATGAAGATGGCGAGAATGACTTTGATCATGAGCAAGATGATCTTATGAACTATGAGACCATTGATTGCCTAAAAGAATCAAGTTGATTTCGTCATCAAAGTTTTTGTTCTTTCTTTGTGTTTTGCTTTTGTGCTTTATTTGCGTTTTCTTTACTTCTTTGATTTTTTTATTTCTTCCTTTGTTTTATTTACCTTGTACCAAACATTAAAATTTAATTAAATGAATGAGTGATTTTTCGAAATTGGTCTCTAATATGTCATCCAAAATTTCTTCACTAATTCTATGATTCTTGTTTTGAAGAATGATGGATGACATGGATATATGCTTGGTAGACAGTGGCTCAAGCCACACGATTTTAAGAGACAAAAGATACTTTGTTAATCTAACACTTAAAAACGCCAATATAAGTACTATAGCAGGTATAGCCAACTTAATAGAAGGCTACGACCAGGCTTATGTGATATTGCCTAAGGGTACGCATCTAGAAATAATCGATGCATTATATTCACCCAACTCAAAGAGAAGCCTATTGAGCTTTAAGGATATCCGAATGAATGGATTCCATATTGAGACTAAGAGCGAAGAAAACAAAGAGTCTGTTCAGATACTTGAAATCGCCCAAGGAAATAAGAGAGTCTTAGAGACTCTACCTGCATTCTCTACTGGTCTATACTATGCTAAGATCAGTATGATAGTGGCTAATGGCACAGTAAACAAGATGTTTAGTGAGAATTTCAATCTTTGGCACGACCGGTTAGGCCATCCCGGATCGAACATGATGCGAAAATAATATTGAATACAAATGGGCACACATTGAAAGATCGAAGAGTTATCCCTAAGAATCTCACGTGTGTAGCATGTTAACAAGGGAAACTCATTGTTAGGCCGTTACCAGTTAAAGTGACTAAGGAAACAATAAACTTCCTAGAAAGAATACAAGGCGACATCTGTGGAACCATACACCCACCTTGTGGGACGTTCAGATACTTAATGGTCCTCATTGATGCGTCCACAAGATGGTCGCATGTATGCTTATTATCAACCAACAATTTGGCGTTTGCAAGGTTACTTGCTCAGATAATTCATTTAAGAGCTCACTTTACAGATTTTTCTTTAAAGACTATACGTCTTGAAAATGGTGGTGAATTCACGTCCCAAGCGTTTGATGCTTATTGTATGTCCATGGGGGTAAGTGTGGAACATCCTGTGGCACATGTACATACACAAAACGGTTTAGTAGAATCTTTTATCAAACGCATACAACTGATTGCTAAACCATTACTTATGAGATCAAAACTCCCGATCTCAGCTTGGGGACATGCAGT
>OVAN01005342.1:0-23709 GCA_900406275.1 Anastatica hierochuntica | reverse complement strand
ATGAGTGATTAACAAAAATCATATCTACCTTCATTTTATTAGCAATATCAACTTATAAATAGAATAAATAGATAAATGAATAAGACAATGCTTGAATGTGACACGAAAAGGAGAAACGGTGTGACGAGAAAACAAATCGCTTGATTCGATCATAATCTGAAGACAATATTTTAACGAAATCATACCGAGATTAGTGATGCTTTCAAATTAAATATATTTTTCGGTAAAAAATATTAAAAATATTCAAATTAAAAAAACAAATATTTATAAATCCTATTATATAAATGGGAATACGTTCGACGTGAATTTGACATATCGTCAAATTAAATATTTTTTCATTTAATTAAATAAACACGTTTAAAAATTATGAAATTGGTTTTGGTTCCATACAAGGATTTATTCTATTTATAAGTATTGATATTGCTAATAAAATGAAGGTAGTTACTATTTTTGTTGATTGCTCATACAAAATTTAGATCAATATTTAAAATTATGAAAAAGAATCTTAATTGAAAAATATATATAGCTAAAATTAAAAAAAATTAAAATATCAACTTTCCGCACTCCAATAAAACCACGAACTTTGAGTTGGCTGAGCCATTTTAACCATAAAAAAAGTCAACGTTAATAAGTTGACAGAGTAGTGTTAACGTTGACTTTTTCAGGGTTAAAATGACCCAGTCAACTTAAACATGAAAGTTTAAATGGAAAGAGAAGAAGTTCGTGAATTTTTTGGCGATTTGAAGATACTCGAAGATTAAAACGACATTTTTCCCATCTGTTAGCCTTCTTTTTTTTTCTTTTTTTTTTTTTTGGTCACATTGTTAGCCTTCTTACATCTGATAGAAATTAGTTTGAGAAACTTTTTCTTTAGAGTAATATAATTTATTCATCGAACAAAGTTATCATTTACTAAAAAAATGAAAATTTAGTAACAAAACATATTAAAAAATTAACAACAAACCTCTATTTATTTGAAGATAACCTTGTGATAATCGTCTTTTAATTGTAAACAGTAAACTTAATTTTTAATAAATTTAATTTCGATGATAATTAATTTTAAAGAATTGTTTGGAGTATTTTGGAAATTTCTAGACTTTCTAAAATTTTAATGTAACTTAATACTTTGTTAAAAGTTTACCGAACGTTCTATGTCTCAAAGTTGTCTTTGAGTTATTATCTTCAAAAATGACAACGTGTGTTAAAGACTCTGAGTGACCAAGAAGGTTGTCGAGATGGAAATCTTAAAGTCCATTAAACTCAAGAAGAGAGACTAAGTTGCGCACGTGGCGCGCGCATGCACATGACCAAAACTAAACTGGAAGAGTTAGTTGGTTAATGCTTTGTTTCTACAAAACATGAAAGAGTTTTTGAGGAAGTTTTGACCACTCTTTAATGCATTTCTTACGTGTTATAGTATGCTTAATAATGGTTTGTTGTTAAGGGGAGTGCGGTGCATAAAACCAAGTGATTCTAATAGATTTCGGATCATCACATCCGACATGAACATGGTTCAAGTTTATGAGCCCGAACACGTAAAATTGAGTATGTCTTCTTTAATATTCTCAAACAAAAACATCGAAACATTTGTCTATGAGAGTAAAGTGAGAGTTAGAGTGTTAAAACACTAAGTAATCCGCAAGTAAACTCTAAAAATTGGTATAAGAGCGAGCATAATAATGTATGCCATGATTGAGACCAGAATTGATCTTGCTTGTCTAGTTGCAACTATTACCATGTTCATAAGTAAGCCTATCAAGGAACATTGGCAAGCTGTGAAATGGGTATTGAGGTATATTCAGTCAACATAAAAGAAAATAGTGTTCAAAAGGCAGAAAGAATTTATGGTGAAAAGACCTTGTGACTCTGACTTTGTTGTTGATTTAAATTGAAGAAGATCAATCTCAAGGTATGTTTTCACAACAGGGGTGTATCATTAGCTGAAAATCAAGACTGCAAAAGGTAGTTGCATTATCTACCACAAAAGCAGAATATATATCTCCTTCAGAAGCACTATGACTAAAAGAGTTGGTGGGTGAAATGGGAATCAATCAAGAGTGTATTGAATTTCTCTGACTCTCACAGTGTTATTGTATTTTCAAAGAATGCATTGCTTCATGACAGAACAAAGCACGTTGCAGCGAAGTATCACTTTATATGTGATTTGATTGCAGAAGGCATAATCAAAGTTACAAATGTTGAAGATCACGTTCACATTGGCGGCGTGGACGGTGACGGCTCGACGCGGACGGTGCAGACGGTGCGGACGGTGGCCATAATTATTGTTGTTGGTAGATGAAGATTTTGTCAATAATTGTGGCTCTCACCAACTCATTTTCTCCTATAAATACATGCCTAAGATGAAGCAAAATGATCATCCCGAATCAAAACAAAGAAGAAGAAGAAGAATAAGCTTTTGAGAGAGAGAGAACTTAAGAGGAAGAGAGTGAGTTGAGAGTTTGTAAATTTTTCGGGTTAATAATAAAAAGATTTGTAGCAGGTTCGGAGACGTAGGCAAAAATTGGCCGAACTCCATTAACAAATTATGTGTGCGTTTTTATCGTTTCCGCAAAATATCGAGTTACCGTTAATACGGCGGTTATCTCCCTAACAACTGGTATCAGAGCCAAGTTGTGGTAATCTCAGTCAATTATTTTGCCGGGTTACTATTCCCGTGAAAAGTGAATTTCGTGAATAGTAAAATTTTATCGAGAATTGTCGTTTCTCGACGAAAGTGTTTTAATACACGGCAGTTTGCAAATTATCAGAAACGATGAAAGACGAAGATGGTTCGGCACACAATATCGGGAAATTTGACGGTAAATATTATGCATTTTGGAGAATGCAAATCGAAGATTATCTATATGAAAAGAAGCTTCATCAACAACTGAGCAAGAAACCTGAAAAGATGGATCATGAAGAGTGGGATCTCCTTGACAGAAAAGTTGATGTTATCATATTTTACTTGGTTTAAAGTTTGAGATTAGTAGTATTTTCGCCTTGTAGTTAGGATTTTTAGATATTTCTAGATCGCTTTTCTAGGTTTGCATATCATTTAGGCGTTTCTAGGATGTACATTCGCATGTTTCTCTTCTCCCTACCCTTTTTCAGGTACTAATTGAGTAAAAAACGAGAATGGCACAAATGGATCGGATAAAGAAGAAAGAAACCGAAGGATGAGGCACAACGTGAGACCCGCCGAGCTGTGCGTTCAAAGCCACCGACCCGAGCAAACTCGGCGGACTTACAGAGCACATCGTCGAGCCACGCGTGAAACCCACTGAGCTGTGCATGGTCGGCGGTCCTCCAGCTCTCCCCACCGAACATTGCCTCCAAAACCACCGAGCTGTGCATGGTCAGCGGTCCTCCAACATGAATCCACCGAGCATTGCTTCCTAACCGCTGAGCTACACACAGTCGGCAGGAAAGCCGCGAGCAACCACCGAGCCACGTGTCACAAACCGCCGATCTACACTCAGTCTCCGATCATGCTGTTTCAAGTTAATACCCAGATCCGACCCAATTGTTCAGGATCGACCCGGTCCAAATTCTACTACTATTTAAGCTATTTTACAACTTCTAAAATCTAAGTTTCATTTTTCTCTTGATCTCTTATGTTAAATACCTCTAAAACTCATTGATCTTTGGGAATTTCTATTAAATTTTGGATCTTTATCATCTTTTCTTCGCATCTAATCATGATCTCATCTATATCTCATCTTTTTACATAATTTCTAATCATGAATAGTGAGTAGTTCTATATTGTGATTCATGAGTTGAGTAGATTAGATTAGATCTAAGTGCTTATTAAGATTCTAAGGGTTTAATACTTGTAGATTCACTTGATTAAGGAGTATTTAATCATAGATTTGAAATGATCAATCAAAATCTAGATCCTAGGAATTTCACACCCGGAAGGTGTTCGATGAAATTTCCAAGAGAACCTTATGATTGCTATTCAATCTTAGCCTATGGGAATAGTTTTCTAAGTTGTTTAGTGGATGTTTAGGCTTGTGTTTAATGACTATTGATCTTTAAATTGCCATCGGGATATTGGTCCAATTTTAGATCATTAGATGGATTAATTCCACGGGAATGGATTAATTGATTTTGCCTTATCCTTGAATGGTGTGTTGAATGATTAGTCCTTACATCTTAGTATCATCTAGACTAACTAGTTATTCACTCAATTCATGAATAGCATGCTTCCATCTTTAACTCAAATCCTCATATCATCTATTTCTTCTTGTCTTTGTCTATTTTTCTTGTTTTGACTTGTTGGATTTCAAAAACCACCCTTTATGATTAGTCTAGCTTAATTGAAGAAACTTTTGGATTGAATGTGTTGATTTTTGCTCCTCGTGGATTCGATAACCCACATACTACGACTACTAGCCTTAATCTTGAGGCTTAGGAGTTTAGTTCGGGATTAAACTTGAAAGAAACAAAATTCCTTATCAAGTTTTGGCGTCGTTGCCAGGGAGCAACAATATTAGTCATTTAGTTTTAGTTTCCTTATTGAGACTAGACATTTTTACTTTTTTGTTAAGTTACTAAATCTTGTTATGGTGTTTATTCTTTTCGTATAGGTGTATGAACTTGCGTAGCCATGGTCCAACCAACTTAACTCCACAAGTAGAAGACATCCAACGTTTGGCAAGAGAGAATACAAGAGCAAGAAGGGAAAGAGAGAGGCTTGAGCATTTGGAACGCTTAGGCATGGACAATCCTCACCACATTGGGAACCAAGGACACAATGTTGGTGATAACATTGGAGTTCATCATCAAGAGCACCTTAGACCTCAACCAAATGCATAAAAGATAGGTGCATATGATGAGCCTAACACAAGGAGGGTTAGAACCGACATTCAACCGCTCGCGATGGTGCCAAACAATTTTGAGATTAAGCATAGTCTTATCAATATGGTTCAAAACGCCAAATTCAATGGTCTCCCGGCGGAGAACCCCCTAGATCATCTCGACCAATTCGAAAGGCTTGTTAGAACAGTAAAGATGAATGGGGTAAGTGAAGAAGTAATTAAAATGATATTGTTCCCTTTCTCCTTGGGAGATGCAGCGGCTCAATGGGAGAAGACTATACCTTTGGATTTGGTATCCACATGGGTTCAAGTGGAACATGAGTTTATGACCAAGTTCTTCCCCAAACAAAGAACTGCGAAGATAAGGAACGACATCACAAGCTTTAAGCAAGGCGGAAACGAATCCTTTTATGAAGCTTGGGAAAGGTTAAAGTCTTACATTCGAGCATGCCCACATCATGGGGTTTCTAAAGACGCTTTGTTGGGTATTTTCCATCGAGGGTGTTTAGAGAAGCATAGAATCTCCTTAGACACGGCTAGTCGGGAAAGTTTCGCGAAACTAAGCGTCAAAGAAGGTGAAGCTATGATTGAAGACCTTGCCCAAAGCGATCAAATCTACGGAAAAGACTATGATAGGAGCTCCCGAGAAGACTCAAGGTTCAAGGAGATCAATAACAAGATAGATACGCTCACAAGGTTGAACCAAAGGTCCGTGAATATTGTGGATCACGTAGAAAGTAGTAAGAAATATGGTAATGAAGATGATCAAGAGGATCAAGAAGATTTGTGCAACATTCAAGGAGGATACTATCCTAGATCTTATAATCCAGCTTTTAAGCCATGGAACAACAATCTTTCATACCGAAATCCAAATGTTGACAACCCACAACACCAAAACTACCCGACCCCAAAGGAACAACAACAAGGCCAAAGGCAAAGCAACTTCCCGCCCAAAGGTCCATTCAAGCTCTTAACAAATCCATCACACTCTTCTCCTCAACAACCTCAAGAAGATGAGACTAATATGCTTTTGAAGCAAATTTTGGAAGGACAAGGAAGATTAAATGTGAAGATTGATGATGGATTGAGTGATTTGAATGCTAAGTTTGAACATCTCTCGGCACATGTCAAGACCTTGGACAACCAAGTGGCGCAAATAGCTTCTTCTTCAAAGAGCTATGGAAAGGGAATTCTATCCGGAAAGCCGGAAGCAAACCCCAAGGATTTTTGTAATATGATGTTTAAGAATGTTGCTTTTGAGAATCAAGGCGATGATGCAGTTTGTGAGATTGAGTCACTCCTTGGTTGCAAGGTTGATAAAAAAGGGGTCATCCACTATGATGAAGATATGACATCAATTGAGAAGGTTGATATTGGATATGTTGATGAGGTAATGGTCATGACTCCATCTATTCTTACGGAAGATCTCATAATGAAAAGTAGTGAGCCTTTGAGCAAATCAAAGCGAGAAGCTATGGATGCGTTTGGGGATCAAACTCCAAAGAAAGAAAGGAAGTGTGATCAATTTACAAGTGGATGTGAAGTCTTACCAACCGACTCTACCATATCCACAAAGGTTCATAAAACAACAACTTAAAGATTATTTTGAGCTTCCAGTACATAAGGTGGACATTGTCACTTCCGGATTAAAGGAGCTTGCTAGCAAAAACCCGAAATTTAAGGCTATGATAAAGGAATATAAGTTGCGAAAGAAAAGCATTGAAGCAATAGCACGAAAGCATGGTGTGCTACCTCCTATGGATGAACCAAAAGTTCTCTAAAAATTTTCGAAACCGGGGAAATTTGTGATCCCTTGCTTTCTAGAAGGGTTGTTTAAAGAAGAATCTTTAGTAGACACCGGTGCAAGCGTTAATGTGATCTCCTCCGACATGATTAGAAAGTTTGGGATCAAAGAGGCGACCGAGCCTACTTCTCCTATAGCTTTGGGTGATTCATCAATTAAGAAATCAATGGGAAAGCTCAAGGATTACCCCTTGAAGGTTGGAGATTGCATCGTCCCTACGGACCTTGTTGTTGTTAAGATGTTGGGTCCCGTAAAGTTCTCATTGCTATTAAGAACTCCATTCCTTGAAACCGTTGGGACATTGATTGACTTTAAGAAGAAGGAGGTCATTCTTACCAACATTGACTCCGGAAAATCTTACAAGATGATTGGTGCACGTGATGAGTTTTGTAAGACAATAAATACTTTGAATGCTAAAGAAGATTCGGTTGAAGAAATAGGTTTATGTGAAAGCCTTGAGTTGTTATTTGGTAAAGATGACCATAAAGAATGTTCTCAAATTGCTGTAATGGTGGACTCCAAGAAGAAAAGAAGACCTCGAAAGGGCAAAGGCAAAGGGAAACCACAACAAGTGGTAGACAATGAGATGATTTTTGAGAACTATGCTTTAGATCATTTATTTTCCGATGAAAAATACTTCATCAAAAATACACCGAGTGGGAAGAAGATTGAGCCTTCTATGCGGCTTATTCCAATTGACATTGAAGATAGTGTTATTGAGTACCAGATCAAGTGTAAAGGCATCCCTAAGCCTTTCAAAAGAGTTAGGAGTGTGATCCCAATTGAGGTTATGGAACAAGATCCTAAGTGTGTTGATGAGATCATGGAACGGGTCCTAAGGTTCGAGCTCGTGGACAAAGGAGCTAAGAGCCTCGGTGGTTCTCATTCCACCATCCATTAGTTCGCCAAAAAGACAATGTCAAGCTAAGTGACGATAAAAAAGCGCACTTGGGAGGAAATCCCATTTATCCTTGTACATATCCTTTTTAAAATTTTGTTTATTTTGATATTTTTAAATTTTTTGATGTTTGGAACAGCGCTTGCGGGGATTAGAGTCGAAAAATCTCGGAAGACGAAGAAAAACGGCCAAACCGCAAACCTGTGCGCAGCACCCCGTGGAGCCACGGACGCTCGGCGGACATACATAATGAGTCGCCGACCCACGCGCAGGAAACCGCCGACCCACACACGGTCGGCGGCCCAGGTACAAAGGCGAAGGAGAAGACAACAAGCAATGATCCGCACTCCATCACAAACATTAAGCAACACCTCCTATGCCATCGACTCGGAAGAGGATTCTCCCGGGTCTCCTATGTTCTAAACTCAAGGTACTTTTCTTTCTTCCATTGTATATACCATCCTTCTTTTAGTTTTTGTTTCATTATGGATTTTTGGTCTCCTTCACCGGATTTTGTTTAATCACCGATACGGTGATGAGTAAGTCCGGGAAAGGAGAATTGGTTGCTAATTAAGCTTTTGAGTTGTTTTGTTTCTATTTTCTTTTCATTGAGTCTCATGTAGTTTATATAGCATTGTGAATATTTAAGGCATAGAAAAACCAAAAAAATCGAAATTTTTTAAAATCCAAAAAAAGAATCACGTAGTTGCATCTTTTACTGATATTTCTAGTATGATTGAGTCTTAGGGAGCATATAGGATGCATTTGCATAGGGGAACGATGATTTAATCACCTTGTAAGTGGCTAATGCTTAGGGAATCAATAACAACCCTTGTTAGACGTAGCATGTAGCTTAAGCCGAAACGAAAAAATGGAAAATCCATAACTAGAACTTCCCTTTTCGAAAGATCCTACTTTAGTAAAACCAACATGAAGACTCGTTTTACTCTAGTGAACTTGGACTTAAATTTTGACATCATTTTTCTCACTAGGGACTTTGAATAATTAACTGTGGATTTTCGTAATCATTTGGATTAAAGAAACTGTTTTCTACCCCTTTTTTTAATCCAAATAGCCATCTTCATTATTAAGATGATACCATTCCCTTAAACCCTTAGCCTTTCATTCTAAACCCCCATTGAGTTCTATTGAGTGAGGCATTTTTCTTGAAAGTGTACACATGTAAAAAATCTTGTGAGTAGATGAACGACAAAGAAAATGCTTCCTTAGAACTAGCCTCGCTTTAAGGCTAGTATAGATAGGAAGAGATATGTAGAAATTCAAGAAAGAGTTGAGGATTTTGGGATGATGTTAATGAAAAGTCGAAAGAAATAAAAAAAAAAAGAGAAAGGAGAAAGAGAGATAGCACTCTAAGTTGAAAAGAAAAGTTAAGGACAAAGCTAGCTCTAGTGAAATCTAAAATATTTTTAAAATCCACAAGGAAGTGAAGAAAGAAAAGAAACAAAGATAAGGAAAAGAGATTTGTGGATTGTATTCTAAAGAGAAAAAAAGAGCTAGAAGTAAAAATCCTTAGAGTGTTATGTACAAAGAGAAAATAAAAGGAGTATGTACTTAAAAGAAAGATAAACTTAATTGTGGTTCAGGATTGGAATGTTTGACATTGGGGTTGAAACTAGGATAGACATGGGGATTGAGAATGTTAGTGGAAGCTAATTCTTTGTATGCATCAATTGTTCCTCTCTCCATTGCTTTTACACGATGTCAACACTACTCTTTTGATGAGTGAACCACTAAAATCATAAAGTTTGCGGAAACCTCCTTTTTCGACACTTCGTTGACCCCTTTTCTCACCTAACCAAACGATTTTAATTCATTTTCCATAGTGAGATTGCGCTTAATTGAAAATGAATGAATGTTAAAGAGTCAAATGAGTTGATATTAGGAGTTTGCTTTAGTCTCGGAACTTAGAGTAGATTGGGGCTTGGAAAGGTTATGGCCAAGTACGAATGATTAGAATCGACTTTCGCTATATTTTACATATCTCTAAGGATTTTGATTGATAATCCTTCGCATTTTTCTTAGGATATGAGTTCCCCGCTTTCAAACCTCTCTTTCGGTTTAGATTCTTCGTCCACATTGCTTGAAGACAAGCAAGAGTCTAGTCCGGGGGAGTTGATGTTATCATATTTTACTAGGTTTAGAGTTTTAGTTTAGTAGTATTTTTGCCTTATAGTTAGAATTTTTAGACATTTCTAGATCGCTTTTCTTTACTTTTTGTTTGCATATCATTTAGGCGTCTCTAGAATGTACATTCGCATGTTTCTCTTCTCCCTACCCTTTTTAGGTACTAATTGAGTAAAAGAACGAGAATGGCACAAATGGATCGAATAAAGAAGAAGGAAACCAAAGGATGAGGCACAACACGATAACCGCCGAGATATGCATGCAAAGCCACCGACCCGAGCACAATCGGCAGACTTACAGAGCACATCGCCGAACCACACGTGAAACCCACCGAGCTGTGCATGGTCGGCGGTCCTCCAGCTCTCCCCACCGAACATTTCCTCCAAAACCACCGAGCTGTGCATGGTCAGTGGTCCTCCAGCATGAACCCACTGAGCATTGCTTCCCAACCGCCGAGCTACACACAGTCGGCGGGAAACCCACGAGCAACCACCGAGCCAGGCGTGACAAACCGTCGATCGACCCCCAGTCTCCGGTCATGTTGTTTCAAGTTGATACCCGGAACCGACCCAATTGTTCCGGATCGACCCGATCCAAATTATACTACTATTTAAGCTATTTTACAACTTCTAAAACCCAAGTTTCATTTTGCTCTTGATCTCTTATGTTAAATCTCTAAAACTCATTGATCTTTGGGGATTTCTATTAAAGTTTGGATCTTTATCATCTTTTCTTCTCATCTAATCATGAGCTCATCTATATCTCATCTTTTTACATCATTTCTAATCATGATTAGTGAGTAGTTCTATTTTGTGATTCATGGGTTGAGTATATTAGATTAGATCTAGGTGCTTATTAGGATGCTAAGGGTTTAATACTTGTAGATTCACTTGATTAAGGAGTAGTTAATGCTAGATTTGAAGTGATCAATCAAAATCTAGATCCTAGGAATTTCACACCTGGAAGGTGTTCAATGAAATTCCCAAGAGAACCTTATGATTGCTATTCAATCTTAGCCGATGAGAATAGTTGTCTAAGTTGTTTAATGGATGTTTAGGCTTGTGTTTAATGACTATTGATCCTTAAATTGCCATCGGGAGATTGGTCCAATTTTAGATCATTAGATGGATTAATTCCATGGGAATGGATTAATTGATTTTGCCTTATCCTTGAATGGTGTGTTGAATGATTAGCCCTTGCATCTTAGTATCATCTAGACTAACTAGTTATTCGCTCAATTTATGAATCGCATGCTTCCATCTTTAATTCAAATCCTCATATCATCTCTTTGTTCTTGTCTTTGTCTATTTTTCTTGTTTTGACTTGTTGGATTTCAAAAACCACCCTTTATGATTAGTCTAGCTTAATTGAAGAAACTTTTGGATTGAATGTGTTGATTTTTGCTCCTCGTGGATTCGATAACTCACATACTACGACTACTAGCCTTAATCTTGAGGTTTAGGAGTTCAGTTCGGGATTAAACTTGAAAGAAACAAAATTCCTTATCAAAAGTTTTGGGTGTTATCAAGTTATATTGTCGAAAAACGTTGCTCACAACATTGCGAAGGAGAAGATCATAGAAGGGCTCATGAAAGTTCTCTCGGATATGTATGAGAAACCTTCGGCAAATAATAAGGTGTTTCTTATGAAGAAACTCTTCCACTTGAAGATGGAAGAAGGTGGTACTGTTGCAGCACATGTGAACGAGTTCAACACGATCGTCAACCATTTGTCATCCGTTGAGATCGAGTTTGATGATAAAGTACGAGCACTAATTTTCTTGCACCTCTGCCAAATCATTGGGAGCCAATGAGGGCGGCGGTTAGTAATTATGTGGGTAATCAGAAGCGTAAATTCAATGATGTTCGAGATCGTATCCTTACTGAGGAAGTTCGAAGGATAGATTCTGGCGAGACATCAATGAGCTCTGCTTCCAACATGGAAAACAGAGGAAGAAACCAAGACAGAAACAACCGGAAAAAAGCAGATCGAAGTCAAATAATGGAAGAGGGAATTCCAAGTCCAAGCAGCCAACTGAATGTTGGAATTATGGGAAGTCAGGTCATATTAAGAAAAATTGTTGGGCGCCAAAGAAAAAGGAAGATAAAAAGGGAGGTGTTGCTAATATAGTTACACGTGAAAATTCTGATGCATTGTTAGTAACTATTGATTCCTCGAGCAAAGGTGAAGCTTGTGATGCAGCTATGAACACTACCAAAGCATCGATCTCGATCTCCTATGTCGATAGTCCGATCAATTCTTGGGTTTTAGACTCAGGAGGGTCATTCCACACCACACAACACCACAACATTATGGAAAATTATGTTGCGGTAGAATATGAGAAGGTATATCTTGCTGATGTTTTACCTTTGGACATTGTTGGTATTAGATATATCAATTTAAAGATGTCAGACGGACGTGTGTGGAAGATCACAAAGGTTAGACATGTGCCAAAGTTGTTGAGAAATATTCTCAGTGGGACAACTTGATGATACGGGGCACGATGTCAACTCTGGTGGGGGAGCCTGGAGAGTAACGAAAGGTTCCATGGTAGTTGCTATAGGTCATAAAATAGGCACTCTTTATATGACAACGAGTTATGAAGATACAATTGTTGTTGTTGAGAATGCCAAACAGACCAGGTTGTGGCATTGTAGATTGGGACACATGAGTGAGAAAGGGATGAAACTCATGGTGGAAAATGGCGTACTTCCATATCTGAAGACGATGAATCATCAGATGTGTGAAAGTTTCATCCTTGGGAAGCAGAAACGGGTTAGTTTCACAAAAGATGGTAGAGAGCTGAAATCTGAGAAGTTAGAGCTGGTGCACACTGATGTGTGGTGACTCGCTCCTATCGCATCGCTGGGAGGTTCGTGCTACTATGTGACCTTAATTGATGACTCAATTAACACGGAGTTTGGTTACCGATTTTTGGATGACAAGAATCGGAAGATCATCCACAACAAGAATGGTGTGTTCAGCGAAGAAGCGTTGTACAAGGATAAGCTAATGGAAAGGTCAGAAAATAAGGAGTCTAGAGCTGTTGATTTGGGAGAAATCCTGGCACCAGAGTTGCAACAGGATAATGCAACAGCAGAAGAAAAAATTTCTCAAGAAGAGAATGGTGAGGCAAGTGAGAGTGATGATTCAGAAGTGATCCCATATACGTCGGTTACCGAGTTATGACGGTCAACCAAAATCATCAAGAAGCCTTCAAGATTTTTTCTGTCGCTCAACTATATTTTGCTAACTGATAGAGGCGAGCCTGAGTGTTATGAAGAGGCTATGCAAGTTGATGAGTTGATCAAGTGGGAGCTTGCAATGAACGATGAGATGGACTCGTTGATGTGCAATCACACGTGGGAGTTAGCAGAGTTGCCTAAAGAGAAAAAGGCGTTGAATAACAAATGGGTCTACCGGATTAAAGAAGAACATGATATCAGCAAGCGTTACAAAGCGAGACTTGTTGTGAAGGGGTTATGGCAAAAGGACGACATTTACTACACAAAAATCTTCTCCCCCATAGTTAAGTTGGTAACCATAAGAACTGTTCTTGGGCTGGTAGCAAAGGAAGATTTACATCTTTAGCATATGGATGTAAAAACGGCATTTCTTCATGGTGATTTAGATGAAGAAATTTATATGAAGCAACCTGAAGGCTTTGAGGTCAAATGGAAAGAAAATCTTGTATGCAAGCTTAAAAGAAGTTTGTATGGTTTAAAACAAACTCCAAGACAGTGGTATAAAAGATTTGACAGCTTTATGAAAAATGTGGCTTCTTTAGGTGTGAGGCTGAAAACTGTTGTTACTTCAAGAGACTTGGAGAGTCCTAATTGATATTTCCCTTGTATGTGGATGACATGCTAATATTGAGAGCAGACTTGCATGAGATCAATAGCCTGAAGAAAAGACTCTCAGAAGAGTTTGCGATGAAATACTTGGGAGAAGCGAGAAAAATTCTTGGGATGAGAATTAGTAGAAGCAAGGAGGGTCTTAAGTTATCGCAAGAGGAGTATGTGAAGAAAGTCTTCAAGCGATTTAAAATGGATGATGCGAAGCCAGTTAATATTCCCCTGAAAAGTCATTTTCGATTATCCAGAGATCAGTCTCCAAAGACTGAAGACGAAATGGCATATATGGATAAAGTTCCATATGCTTCTGCTATTCGCAGCCTGATGTACGTGATGGTATGTACAAGGCCAGACATTGCACATGCAGTGGGAGTCGTTAGCAGGTTTATGAGTAATCCGGAAAAGGAACATTGGGAAGCTGTTAAGTATATTTTCAGGTATCTAAAAGGGAATCCAAGTTTGACGCTATGTTTCAAGAAGTCTAAGATGGGATTGCAGGGATATGTTGATGCTGACAATGGAGGCGACATTGACAGTAGAAAGAGCACATTCGGGTATGTCTACACTTTTGATAATACTACAATTTGTTGGGTTTCAAAGTTGCAGAAAATTGTAACTCTATCAAGCTGTGAAACGGAGTATGTTGCGGTGACAGAAGCAACAAAGGAAATGATGTGGTTACAGTCATTTCTACAAGAGCTAGGCCATAACCAAGAGAAAAGTATGTTGTATTGTGATAGTAAAATTGTCATCGATTTGGTAAAGAATCCAGTCTACCATGCTCGAACGAAGCACATACAGCTTCAGTATCACTTCATCAGATCAACTTTAGAAGATGGAGTGTTGGTGCTTGAGAAGATTCCAGGAAGTAATTAAGAATTCGACAGACATGCTGACAAAGATCGTGGTGTGTGAGAAGCTAAGGTTATGTGTAACCTCAGTTGGTTTGTTAGAGTAAAAAACCTGGAAGACATGCTGCATTGATCAAAGTGTGAAGACAGATTGAAATCAATCTTCAAGTGGAAGATTGTTGAAGATCACGTTCACATTGATAGCCTGGACGGTGACGGCTCGACGCGGATGGTGCGGACGGTGGCCGTAATTATTGTTGTTGGTATATGAAGATTTTTTCAACAATTGTGGCTCTCACCAACTCATTTGCTTCTATAAATACATGCCTACGATGAAGCAAAATGATCATCCCAAATCAAAACAAAGAAGAAGAAGAATAAGCTTCTTAGNTGAATATATATATATATATATATATATATATCTTTTATTCCTCCGTAAAATATTCAGAGTAATTTCTTGAATGTTTTTGGAATCGGGTGTGAGTTGAGAGTTTGTAAATTTTCCAGCTTAATAATAAAAAGATTTGTAGCAGGTCCGGAGACGTAGGCAAAAATTGACCGAACTCCGTTAACAAATTGTGTGTGCTTTTTTATCGTTTCCGCAAAATTTCGAGTTACCGCTAATACGACGGTTATCTCCTTAACAATATCAACCTTGTCAATCCAGCTGATATATTGACAAAGGTAATACTAGTATGAAAACTTCAAGATGCTTCAGAGTTTCTCAATATCTCAAATAACTGATAGTAGTAAGAAGAATCCGAATAGAATCTAAGAACTAGAATCAAAGGTAATTCAAATTTGTGGTGGAGTTTTGTGAAATTTGTCTTTGAGTTATGAAGATAAAGAAGAAGTTGTGTCTTTAGAAATGACAAAGCATGGCAAAGACTCTGAGTGATCAAAAAGGTTGTTGAGATGAACATCTTAAAGCATTGATCAACTAAACATTGATCAGGAAGGTAATTCATTATTATTTTTTTCTTTGTCAACCAAATATCGATCAGAAAGTTTTTTCAATTCTGGTTACCTAATCCGGAGGACACAAATCTACAAATAAATAATCGTGAAAAATAATACGAGAGCCTCGAGCCGATAATCTGCTTGTGTGTTCGTCGTGCACGGGATGGCAGGTACCCTGAAGCCTAGGAAATGTCCTTGTCGGAGCTGGAAATCTTGAATTAGTGTATAATGGGCATGCAATTCATTCGGGTTCTGAAAAATATTGTTAAGTTCCGCACAGTCTGTCTGGAAAAATTTACAGTTTATTCTTTTGTTATGTAGTTCTGACATCGCCCACATCAGAGCTTCCATTTCTGAATGTAGTGGTGTGAGACTCCGTCGATGGCATTTCGCCCCAATCAAGATTATCTCTATCTATGCAGATTTAACCAAGTCTAGAGGTGGGTTAGATTGTTTCCAAGAACCATCTAAGCGAAAAATTAAACCATCTGAACTTGTAGTCTCCACAAGTACCCGTTCTTCTTTAGGAGAATGTGAAACATGTGCTTCTTTCCAGGCTATAAAATCAGTCTCTACATTCCGTTGAATTTCGTCGATTCCTAATTGTACCCCTTGAAAAACTTTGTGGTTTCTTGCTTTTTATATTAACCATAATATCCATGGAAAGATATCATGACGACCCCTATCTTGATTCCTCATAAGATTTTGCTAGAAGAGATAGTCCATATTAGTATAGAGTGTATCTTGTTGGAAAAACTTTCAGCCTTTCTTGGATTCTGCAAAAATCCCAAATCTGATTAACCGAATTGCATTCAAAGAAAACGTGATTAATTGTATCCTCAGCAGAGCCGCAATGTTTACATATTGTATCACATTGTATTCTCATGTTCACTAGTTCTGTTGCTATTGCCAAACTCCATATAATCACTTTCCATATAAAATGTTGTATGGTTAGAGGACACTTTATTTTTCATGCAAAGGCCTTCAAGGCCTCCGGACCTGGACCCCATCCATTATTATTAATCAGTGTTATCTCTAAAGAGTTAAGGATTCTATATCTCGATTAAATTGTATATTGTCCGAATTTTGTCTAATGTCGTACCAAACCATCATGAATATTGGTCCGACTTGGATGGATAGCCCGAATCAATTCTATATCCTCTGGGTTCATGAATTCATGAAGGATTCGCAGGTTCCAATCCCTCGACATTACATAAGCTAATTGGTCTAAATTTTGTTATTGGCTTTGGTTGGTTCAGCTTTGGTATGATAAAAATATTTTTCACATTCAAACGAGCATCGAACTTTTCGTACTTAAAAAAATCGCGAACCAAATTTTCATTATCCTCTAATAGCGTTGGAAGAAAGACCCTATTATTTAAATTTACTAATTAACTAGATGGTTCTCCGCGCAATGCGCGGATAAATTATCTTCAAAATGTTAATAATTTAGAAACAATGTCACAAATTATATTTATATATATATATATAATTATAAAAATTTGGTAACAAATAAGCAATTAATTTTTTATTAAAAATAAAAATTGGGTGATAATATGAATAAACTAAATATGGTATATGGTATATTCACCGGCATAAATCTTCCTAAATCTTAGTTGTTGACTATGAAAGAGGGAAAAAACATTTTTAATTTTTACTAATAATGCGCATTCAATGACACGAAACGAATTATTGCATTACTAATAATTTGAACAACTTTCGTTCCACAAAATAAAACACTACAATAGCAAAAAAAGAAAACATAATGAGAACTTCTAGGCTTGAGAAAAATTTAGATATATATAAATTGTAAGTGATGTTAAAAAAATAAAACTAAATTGTAAATTGATTTTTTTTTTGTTAAAATTGTAAAATTGTAAATTGATTTGATTTCTCATTATTGTAATTCTCAAAATTTGAATAGTTGTTAGATGTATATTACGTTAGTTGTTGACATTATAATTTTTAAATAAATATGTAATTAAAGAAGATAATTTTTAAAATGATTTAAAGAAGTTTGTCATGTCATAAATTATAACCAATCAATTTAGATTAGGTTGTCATGTCATAATTTAGGGTTGAAACTCATTGTGGTGATGACATGTGGCAAAGTCACTTGTAAATTAATGTATAGGGGATAAGTTTAAAAATTACCGATAAAATTGAAAATTTCAAATATCTGCTTTAAATATATAAAACAACCAAACAGATTTTAGAGATTAAAATGACAATTATTATAAAAACGGAGGGATCATTTTATTTTAATCGTACTTCAGTGTCATTAAACGCTAAAGACGGCAAGAAATCGTTAGTAGAAGCCGATTTGACAAAAAAAAAAAAAAAATCGTTAGTAGAAGCCGCCTTAACACTGCGACTTGTAGAAAAACGATTTCGACTTCTCACTATCTTCCCCCATTTCCAACTTCTTTAGGGTTTCTTCCGCTCTCCGCCATTCTCGATTCGCAGTATAAATGGCAGATACGCCTTCAAGCCCAGCCGGAGATGGCGGAGAAAGCGGCGGCGGCAGCTCCGTTAGGGAGCAGGACCGATACCTTCCTATAGCTAATATCAGCAGGATTATGAAGAAGGCGTTGCCTCCCAACGGGAAGATCGGTAGAGATGCTAAGGACACTGTCCAAGAATGCGTCTCTGAGTTCATCAGCTTCATCACCAGCGAGTAATCAATGTTTCTCCCTCTCTCTCTCTAATCAATCACTGTGTAACTCAATTTTGGAGCTAGCCATTGATTTTACTTGTTTAGAAAGTCTTGAATCATCCATGTATGAAATTGGTTACCTGAAAGCTAGTTACTTGTTGAGAATGGAGTAGAAGCTCTCTTGTTTACGTTCTATGATTCTCTTATCTTTCAGATTTTTGTTTCCCTTTTGTGTTGTTTTAAGGCGTAAAGTATTGTTTCGATTATGCAGGAATTGCTTGTGTTGAAATACATTTTAGGGTGTCAATGTGATGAATCTTGTGTTTCTTATAACATGAGATTGCTCATCCTTAATCAGGGAGAAGTAAGTTACTATTCTATGGACAATATGGAATATGTTATTCGTTTCCCTGACCCGAGTCCTACTCCTAGATAAGCTTAGCTGTAGCTGTTGCGACTATCTTAAGCTTGCTGGTCTTTTGCTGAAATATGGACTGTAATGATCAAATTGACATCTGTTTTTTTTGGTCTCTGATGGCTACTTTGAATTTTTTTTGTTCTTCTGCTAATCAGGGCAAGTGATAAGTGCCAAAAAGAGAAAAGGAAAACTGTGAATGGTGAGGACTTGTTGTGGGCAATGGCAACATTAGGATTTGAGGATTACTTGGAACCCCTAAAGATATACCTAGCGAGGTACAGGGAGGTATGTTACCTTGGCTTCCTAAGAATGTGTTCTTAACACCTTGTTCAGACTGAACCGTGTAGAACTTTTGGGGATTTTGTCTATATTTTCTGTCTCGACTATCTTTGCGGTAGATTATTTTTGAAGCAAGAAAGAACAAAATGTAGATCAATTCTCAGGATGCAAGTTTTTGGCTTGTTGAAAATTCTGAGGAAAATAGACATGTTATTTTTACCTTTATAAGCTTTTGCTGTTAATAGACATAAATCACGAATGTAGCTGAGACTAAATTGTTTCTTTTTTTCCCTTGATATGGTTACTAAAACTCCTATTTACGGTGCAGTTGGAGGTAAATTAATCCCACACTCCATTCTACCTTTTTAGTTTCCCCGCGCAAGAGAAGTCGCATTTCAGAGTCCCCCATTGGCACTTTACATTTTGTTGTGAAATTATGACAGGGGGATAGTAAGGGATCTGGAAAGAGCGGAGATGGATCTAATAGAGATGCCAGTGGTGGTGTTTCTGGTGAAGAGATGATGGTATTATTTTAACAAGTGTAAGATACTTCGTTTGTTTGCTCCTAGCTCTTACTTCACCATCTTTGATTGATTACACAGAGCTGGTGAAATAATTTTGCAAGTTAACTCTCTAGAGATAAAGAACAACGCCAAACAATCAAGTAATTATTTCCTCTAACACACCGAGTCGTGTAATATGCATGTAGGTTCGGTGTCTAAATAGAATCAGCTGATCTTGTGATTCTTTAATTGTTATGTTGTTGCATGAAGTAGTTTTCCTCTAGATTCCGGTTTGTCTAACATTGAGCTCTCTAAAAATGGTGCAGGGGAAAGTAGAGATCAGTGTGTCTGCTTGAGTTGTTTGGTGGTTAGAGATTCTATTCCTGGTTATTACTGTCTGTCGATTTCGGTTATGTGTCAATTTGAACTGTTGGTTATAAATCTCATGGTTTAGTTGGTTTGTAGTTAAACATTTCTATTAGATATGAGAATTACTTAAGGAAAATGTTTGTCCACAATCTCTTATATCTTATGTTTCGTTTCTGTATTTGAAAACTTGAAATGGTGCTGTTACAATTACTATTAATTTCTTGATCTGTTTATAAATAGAGAAAGAAAGGTTTAAAAACATTTTGTCCACATGGAGGATTATACATTTAAGACAGTCGATTGTTGTGAATCATAAGACTACAAAAGAATATAATGCTACAATCAATCAATGTAATTTTGAATTTGAATGTTTCTGGAGTGTAATCAAATGCTTAAATAACGTTAAAAACAATTTTCAAGTTTTGTCTCTCCCTTAAAATTCTGATTTCTGTAAAAAAAACAAGAAATCGACAAGGAACAATGCATTCTCAAGAAGTTGATTCATCAGCGAGTAAACAAATCAAAGCAGGAAGACGAGAAAAGGTTGATGTTTCGCAACGGGTAAGAGAGCGTAAATGGAATCATCGCAAAAGCTTGGCTTGGGACACTGCTTTCTTCACCAACCCTGGTTTGGTTTCTCCTCCATTTTCCATATTTTGACCCTTATTGAATACTATAATTTACAAAGTTATTTCATGTTGTTGTTAATTACTAGGAGTGTTGGACCATGAAGAATTGTTCGGGAGCTTAAAAATTGGCGAGAATGAGATTGACTTAAATCATAAGGACTCCTCCATCAACATACTTCCAAGTGTCTCTTCTGAAGTCCCTACTCGTCCGAGTTTTGCTTGGGATAATGCTTTTTTTACCGAACCAGGTTTCACAATAATTAATTCCGCTATCTTTTACCATTCATAACATTTTCGTTCTTTTTTCCAGAAAGATTCTGCTGCATATAAAACATGCCTAAACACATAACTAGAAAAGACCGAAAATAATTAATCTACTAAAATCAACTTTTAATTTTGCAACTTATTAATTTTTGGAAAACCCTATTCAACTTTGATGTTTTAGATCATTCAACTATTCATCTTACATACCAATCAAACTTTTGTATATTTCACATATGATTCGTTTAGATTCCTTATATTGGCATTGGCTCTTATTGGAAAGGTGTTCTTGATGCTGAGGAATTATCTTTAGTGAACAATGGTTTCACAAGTAACACACAGCTTCGCAAGTCTGCTGATTCGATGATGACGACGACAACTCAAGGAAGCAGATTCTCAGTGTCAAGCATTGAGTTTGATCTGTTTCACGACCTGAGAGCCTCTTTACGTAATTCATCAAATGTGAAGCAGACAAGAGCTAAAGAGATCCATCGTCAGTTACCAGAAGGTAAAAAGGTAAAAACAAAAGAATCTGAATCCATTTCTTTGTTTTTTTCTCCCTATAATCAATCAATCTCCTTCATATAAGTTTTAACATTTTGATTCTGCTCTTCAAGAGAAGTAAAGTACGTAGAAAGAAAGATCAACCTTTGAGTCTCATTCCTCAACCAAAAGCCACTTCTTCTTCTTCTTCATCCTCCATCTCAAAACCTTTGACTCCTTCTCAAGCTAAACCCGAGAAGAAATGTCTTACGAGTGAACTCGGTGAGTCGCATAATTCTTCTCTTTAAGAGGAGAAAGAGATCAATACTGTTCATTCTTTTTTTGATAATGAATACTGTTCATTCTTGTCTTTACATCTTTTTGTTTTGATTTTAAAGAGAGGAACAAGGGAAAACACAAGAAACAAGAAGAAAATTCTGGATCAAAATCCTTAAGGTCATCGTATTCAAGCTGTGCAATGAAGGACTTAACATCATCCTCCTCTGGTCTGAGACTGCCACTTCCAAAGATGGGATTTTTCGACTCGGTATATGCCTTCCAAAGAAGATCTTCATTTTATAAAACTTATCTTGTGGTGATGAAAGAATAAGCTTAACTTTTGGTTACAATCAGGAGAACAATGGAGAGAAAGAAAACAGAGAACCAAATAGTGGTGAAGCAGCAACAACTACTACAAACAGAAGAAGAAAACACAAGTCGAAACTCGACACTTCCTCTCCACCGAAGATACGTAGCATTTTGGGGCAACGCAAAACACGGAAGTGAAAAACGTTTTAGTGTTGAGTGCATAGCAAGTAATCGTTTGCACGCTTATGTTAAGTGTTTCTTGTTGGATAAGTAAGCATCACCAATAATCATTCTATTCATACAGATTCAATAGAATTTAAAACACAAGAGAAATAGTAAAAGAAACTTTTAGGTTTCTGGAGGATTGTTCTTTCCGTTTCAAGGGCTTTTTTGTTTTTACATATTCAATACAAAACTGAAGACAAAATTCTAGTTTTAATGAGAGAAAATTTATTTTTAAAGGCAATTTTTAAAAAAATAATTTTCTTAACTTGTCTCAAAAGTGTCGACTTGAAAGAGAGGGAATATATATTTTATAGCGAAAAGGGAAAAAGTAAAATTACAGGAGAGTGATGAAAAAGAGATGAAACAAAAACAAAGAAGCGTATAATATTCACATATCATACAACAAGAACATAGAGAGCGTAGATGATGCCAGGGATGTAACCAAGCACCGTCAGTAACAGACATATCCAAAACTCTACCTGCATATATAGTATCATCCCTAATTAATTTCAGACATGCAAATCATTGATGTAATAAAACTTAGTGTTTGCTTTTTACCCCACAACCATATCGAAGGAAAACACCTACGGGAGGAAGAAGAATCGCCAGAATCACTTCCACAAACGTCTCTGAACCCATTTTTTTGTTTGTTCTTATTTCTGAAGAAGAAGAAGAAGACGGAGAGAGAGGTTGATTAGGAAGGAACCGAACGTGGTGGTGAGTCTAGTGGGTTATGGATGTAAAATAAGAAGTTGCCGTTTGATACGTGTCGCTCTTACAGTGTATAACACAACACGTGTAGATTTGTTGAAGATGCTTTCATAACGACGACAATGTGGACTTATGCGATAAGACCATGATTATTGCAAAAAAAAATGAAAAGTTTTTATAATAAAATATATTAAAATTAAAAAGAAAATAAGAGAGAGGGAATGAGTTTCTAAAAAATTTCGAATAAGAAATCATAGTTTCTTATATAAGAACTCACTTTTTTAAGTGGCAACTTTCAATTGGATTATAAAGACAAACTAATTAAAATTTTATTTTTTTTAGAATCCCTCATTTCCTCATGCAAAATTCATGCTCTAATTAAGTCCTTTAGTTTTCAAGTCAAATATCATACTTCATAATTTATTTGAGAAAATCGCATAAAAAACATTCAGAATAATACCTACTAACATTTTTAACCTTCGTAATTTTTTACTAACATTTTGAATCCTCAAAATGACAATTTTATTATTATAAATTTCCAACATGGTTTTCGCGTACAGGTTGTCAATAAAGTTAACGGAAAACTTAATGGTGTTAAATAAATTATTAAAAGATTAATAAAAAAAAAATAATAATAAAATCGAAAATAGTGGTGATAGAAGAGAGGAGCAAGTGGGCCAGTGGTTGCACCACCTTTGCATCCATCTCACGAAACCAGAGTTCGAACCCTGCACCTGCCTCTAGTGAGAGGAACTATTTGTCACTAGGCTACGATGACAAAAAAAAGTGGTGAGAGTAAAAATTGGACTGTTTTGGCTGTAGAGAAAAAAAAGAAAGTGGTGAAAAAAAAAAGATAAAAAGGAAAGTAAAGTATGATTGGCAAATTTTTAACTCTAAAACTTTTAAAGTAATTAAAGTCTTTACAGTTACAATGTCAATCACCCCCTTTATTTTTAAAAAAAAAAGTTACAGCCAATATTTTAAAGTAAAAGTTTTAACAGAAAATTTTAATTTTAAAGTCAATACAATTACAGTGGTTACAGTTCAAACCAATCACTCCCTTAGTATTTTTTAATGCGATTTTCCCTAACTTATTTCACTAATTCGAAGGGATCTTAAATATGTTTTCCTTTTTTTTTATGATGAGAAGCTTTTGATAACGATGGATAAGAATTGCTAATGCTTAACTCGAGTGTGTTGTTTATTTATCTGGGTTGTCAAATGTATAATTTTAGTTCACTTTGTAAAATAGTTT
>OVAN01005341.1:0-23710 GCA_900406275.1 Anastatica hierochuntica | reverse complement strand
GTCGTAGGAATTTAAATAGAGGAAGTTTTCGTCAACATGAAACAGAAAATAAGCTTCACGATATGGTTACAGATGCATTTCAGGAAACACCATCTGTTTTTATNCAGATGCATTTCAGGAAACACCATCTGTTTTTATTAAAAATGCTACATTTGCTGGTGTTCCAAATTACGAGGAACCGAACTTAGATGCTAAAAATTTCTATGATATATTAGACACTGCGAATCAACCTATCTACGATGGATGTAGAGAAGGACAGTCTAAATTATCATTAGCATCTAGGATGATGACAATTAAAAGTGATTACAGCTTACCTGAGAAATACATGGATGCATGGGCTGATTTATTTAAGGAGTATTTGTCTGTGGATAATAACTCGGCTGAGTCTTATTATGCAATTCAGAAATTGGTTTACAGTCTTGGGTTACCATCTGAAATGATTGATGTATGCATCGACAACTGCATGATATTTTGGAAAGATGATGAAAAGTTGCAGGAGTGTCGCTTTTGTGGGAAAAAAAGATATCAACCTACTACTGGACGTACACGTGTACCATTTCAGCAGATGTGGTATTCGCCAATCACGGACAGACTGAAGCGTCCATATCTTTCAGAGAAGACAGCGGCTGCCATGAGATGGCATGCACAACATACAACTGAAGATGGAGAGATTAGACATCCGTCTGATGCGAAAGCATGAAAACACTTTCAAACGGTATATCCTGATTTCGCTAACGAATGTAGAAATGTGTATCTTGGTTTGTGTACAGATGGGTTTAGTCCATTCGGTTTGTCTGGTAGAAACTACTCGTTATGGCCTGTCATCTTGATGCCCTACAATCTCCCACCGGAACTGTTCATGCAGAGGGAGTTTTTGTTCATGAGCATTCTAGTGTCTAGTCCTAAGCACCCAAAGAAACTGTTAGACGTTTTCCTTCAACCTCTTATCCATGAGTTGCAACATTTATGGTATGCAGGAGTACATACGTTTGACCAATCACAACAATGGAGTACGTGCGGTCCTTATGTGGACCATAAGTGACTTTCCCGCATTCGGTAAGCTACATGGTTGGACAACTCATGGCAGGTTATCATTTCCTTATTGTGCACATCAATCAGGTGCATTTCAATTGAAGCATGGACGTAAACCTTGCTGGTTTGATTGTCATCGTCGACTTCTTCCAGTTCCTCGCAATTTACTCGCAAATTTATCCAAAACCCTAAACCCTAAACCATATACCCCAATTGGATAATTAGTAATCCTAATTAGGCAATCAAATGACATTTTCCAGAAATTTGTTTTAAACATTTTATTACAATTTAACCATTTATGTTTTTACGTTTTGTCAATAAACGGAACCTTTCTTATAGTTATATATTCTTTGATATGCGTAGTACTAAATTTTCACAAACACGAACTATCTTATAATAACGAAGATTTTGTGAGGATTTAAAATATTATTTTTACATATTTGATTCTTGGTCAAAAAACTTTACGACGAATACAGGATTAAAAACATTTTCTGTGAAAACCAAAACTGGATATTTGGTTTTTTTAATCATTTTGGGCGCCAAAATGAACTTTTTTTTGCGGTTTTCCTAAAAATTTTTGAGTGATTTGCGAGGGTCACTCGCAAATTTTGAGCGCCAACTTAAATTTTTTTTTGGCAGTTTTCTTAAAAATTTGCGAGTGTTTTGCGACTACAACCATTTTAATAGCAAATCAGTCGCAATTCACTCGCAAATTGTTGCATTTTCCCCAGAATTTGCGAGGGAATTGCAAGGGATACTCGCAATTCCCTCGCAAATTCTGGGGAAAACGCAACAATTTGCTACCGATTTGCGAGCGCATAAAAACATATATATACCCGCCCACCAACTTCTCTCATTTCACGCACAACCACAATCTCAAAAAAAAAACTCTCTCAACTCTCTCTACAACCTCTCCAACAAAAAAAAGATTAGCTTTCTATCTTCATTTTTTATTTTATTTTTTACTTAGTTAGTATTTAGTTATGTTATTAGATAGGATGCCTAAGGAATTTTGTTAGGTTAGAGCATCTCCAATGGTGTTACCACCATTGGAGTCCTTAGCTCTTTTTAAATTAATATTTTTTTTTTGTTTTTCTTTGAATAGTGAAGGATCTCATTCAAAAATACATGTCCAATGGTGTACTCCATTTGGAGTCCTTAGAAAAAATATATTTAATTTTAAAAAGATCTGAAACGGATCCGAAATTCAAAAATCGTAAATGAATATGTAACGGTTCCAAAAACTAAAAAACACAAAAAAAATGGATCTGAAACGGAACCGAAACGGATATTTTCAGGTATTTTGGGTTCGAATGGAGATATTTTAAACACATCTGAAACGGATCTGAAACTTCAAAAAGCGTAAATGAATATATAACCGTTCCAAAAACAGAAAAACAAAAAAAAGGGATCTAAAATGAAACCGAAACGGAACCAAAATTGATATTTTCGGGTATTTTGGGTTCGGATCGGGATATTTTAAACAGATCTGAAACGGATCAGAAACTTCAAAAATCATAAATGAATATGTAACAGTTCCAAAAACTGAAAAAAAAACAGATCTGAAACGGAACTGAAACGGATATTTTCGGATATTTTGGGTTCAGATCGGAATATTTTAAACAGATCTGAAACGGATCTGAAACTTCAAAAATCGTAAATGAATATGATACGATTCCAAAAACCGAAATACAAAAAAATACGGATCTGAAACGGATCCAAAACGGATCTGAAAATGAAATTGTTCTTTCCCAAAAAAAAAAAAAAAGGCTAAGGATTCGATTCTTAAAATCCTTAATTAAGGATCGATCCTTAGCGTAATCGATATGTTTAATATTTTTTTATTTTTTCTTTGCATAAGAAGAAACGCTAAGGATCCTTACGGATCCAGCGTTGGAGGTGGTCTTAGGTAAATGGATATTAGATACAAAATTACATATTTTACTTTTAACAATGTAAATAAAATGATTATTTGTTAAACTCATATTAAATTTAATAAAGAATTTTTAAAATTATTAAAAATTGTTATAATTCATTAAAATTATTAAAAATTAATAAAAATTATTAAAATAAGTAAAATTACTAAAATCATTTAAATTATTAAAAAAATTATTAAAATTTGTTAAAAATCGTTAAAATTACCTAAAAATTATTTTAAAAAATTTAAAAATCATTAAAATTATTAAAAAAATTTCAAAATTGTTAAAAATCGTTAAATTTATTATTAACTTTAAAATAAACTTTTTCAAACTATAGATGGAGGGAACTCCTATCAGGCTTATCTACAGCAGACGCAGAGGTCTACGACTGGTTCGAGTTTGGGACCTATCCTGAACTCCTTCCCATCTATCGGATTTCCTCCGCAGCCCGATTCTTCACACCAGGCCCCACCTGATCCGACGCCACCAGCAGCGCCGACTACGCTCGACGTTCTACTTCGGAGCCCAGGTCGGGCCTCTTTGCCGATGTTAGACTTCGAGCGACCTTCCGGGACCCTTTGTTAAGTACAAATATTTATTTATTTTAATTTGGTTTTTTATATATATGTTTTCGCTAAGCATATAATATTTATTTTAGGTTCGACGATGATGGATGCGTCGCAAAATCTATTCCGAAGATTTTCAAACGGCACTACACATCGCCATATACTAGTTGGAGCAAGACTCCGCAAGCCGCTGTCGATGAGTGGTTCATCTCTTTTGCGGTAATTTTTTTCTCATTTTCATACTTTAAAGTAATTAATTTTTTATTTACTAATTTCATCTTTTTTCAGCAAACATACAACTGGGATTACTCTCAAACGGAAAGAATCCGAGATGAATTCGAGGCAAAATTCAAGGCGCGGCTCCCAGATCAAGTCGGCCGGTTGAAGAGGAAGTGGCGGCAAAACCCTGAGACCGCGAGCCCCGGATGGATGGACCCCGCCGGTAAGATCGGACTAGTCGCGCATTGGACAGGAGATTTGAACAAGGCGTAGACCGCTGTATTACGGCCTTGAAGAATTCAGAGACACAGAAGAATGAGGTGACCCACTGGGCCCGATAGCACTCATTCAGGGCTAAAGGCCGTAAAATTGTAATTTAATTTTTTTTACTAATTTGTTTATAAATAGTTAAGTAGTATATTATTTTTTTAATCAATAAGTAGTATATTATTTATTAATTAGTATATTAAATAATAATTTTAAATATTATTTAGTATATTAATTAGTATATTACCTAATTAGTATATTAATTAGTACTTAATTATTAAATTTCTAAAGGTAGTTTTAATTAATGAATTTGAAAAAAATAGGTCGAGGATATGCAGTACGAGACAGTCGATTTGTTGGCTGTTCTACAAGAGACGAAGTAGAGGACCGACCAGACATGAGTCGATGCGAAGTCCGAGCGCCTCTACAACAAGGTCACCATGAAGATTGATGCAGCCGAGATCGAGATGTCGTTGGACAACCCGGATAGCTCGGTCCAATCCACGAGTCTGTCGCAGTTCGAAAAGAACAAAATTTTTGCGAAGGTTAGTAGTTTTATAATATTTAATAAAAAATAATACGAACAATTTTTTTAATATTACATTTTCTTTATTTCTTTTATTTTGTAGACCGCTCTCCGGTCGAAAGGCCGGATCTTTGGCATTGGTTCCCTTCAATCGGAGGCGTCTTCAGCTGCGTCCGGTGTTCAGATTCTTGTTTGCGGCACCCAGTGCGAGCTTCAGGCGGAGCTGCAGCATACGAAGTCTGTGTTAGCGAGGATGCAGAATGAGTTGTTCGTCGTCAAACAGCAGATGGAGACTTATTTTATGATGTTTAGTTATATATCGAACACGTACCCTGGATTCGCTGCATGGTTTCAGCAGCAGCAGCAGTAGGACCAGCAGCAGGAGCAGTCGTATAACCAATATTAGATTTAAGTTTTATTTTAATTTGGTTTTGTAAACGTTTAAAATATTTCAAATATTTAGGATGTTTTTTAATTTTCTTTTTATTTATATAATATTTTCAATTTAAAATATATATTTATTTCCTTTATTTTTTTTAAAAAAATTGAAAATCTGCTTGGAAATTGCGAGTGATCACTCGCAAATTCCTAGCAAAATTTGCTACAAAAAAGATTTATCGCAAATTCGTAGCAAAATTTGCGACGAAATGTAGCTTTCACAAATTCCTAGCAAAAAATTGCTAGGATATTGCGACTGATCACTCGCGAATTCCTAGCAAAATTTTGCTTGGATTTTGCGAGTGATAACTCACAAATCACTCACAATTTTTTGCCTCTGTTTTGTAATCGCAGTTAACTCGCAAATAACCGGTCGCAAATTACTCTCAAAATTGCGAGGAACTAGCGAGTATATATGGTACTCGCAAATTTGCAAGTAAACTGCGAGTAAAATTCATTTGCGAGAAGCCATTTGCGACCGGAACACTTTACTCGCAAGTTCCTCGCAAATCGTGATTTGCGAGGAACTTGCTAGTGAAATGTTCCTCGCAAATGGCACAGTTTCTTGTAGTGTTTTCGTTAAGCTCTTTCAATCGAGAATAATCTCGTAAGTCCCATCTTGATCGTGGCCATAATTTTGGTCGCTTTGAGCCATGTTCTCAATGAGTTGCTCGCCTTCTTCAACATCCAAGTTGGAAAAGTTTCTGTAACATCGTTATCCCGACCCTTTTAGAATCCTATTTTCCCGAGGCCCATTAAGCTCTCATTTTAATCTTGTGACCCATTTAAAAGCTTTTTCTATTAAAACCTAAAATATATGGAGTCTCTTTTTCTTTTGGAAGCCGTCGAACATCAAAGCTAAAAGAATAGGATTTTTCGTGCTAAAAAATGAAGAGAAATGAGAGGAGATGGAAAGAGAAGGAGGTTGTGCAGTCTCTGTAGAAGATATAATTGACATGTCGTGGGAGAAAGAATGAATGACAAATCAAATCGACATATTTCTATCTGAAAATTTAAAAGAAATTAACCAACTCTTTGGTCTTCGTTTTCCAGTTTACGGATCATGTTTTCATGGAATATTCTAAGAGTTATCATTGTTATAATGTGGGCTATTGAAGCATATTGCGAATCATACCAGTCCGTGCGTAGAGTATGTTTCAAGGGTCAAACGGAATTGGATCAAAGAGACAACGGCGTCTACGGATCAAGGACTCATGAGGCTTCAATTCCACTGAAGGGTTCGGAAATATGACGCATATTTTAAGGGTTATCATATTTTTTCTAAGTATCTTTAAAGCTGTCCAGATTTCCAGACCTATGTTTTATGCTCGTAAATTGTGTTCAGCTTGGTTATAGGTCGATTTTGAAGCTGATCTTCAGTACTATTGTTGTAGGGACTCCTATGAACCCATTGGTATAAGGAAAACCAGATTCGAGTTCATATGAGTGGAGAAACGTATCCCGAGAGTTAAAGCAGGGAAGCTGTCCGCGTAGGAAAGAAGCTGAGGAACTTCGAGTTCAAGGTTTCAGAGAGTTGCAGACGACCCGAGATGTTCCCGAGAATGTTGATGCTCCCAATAAGTAAAAATACCATTTTGCCTCTGGTTTCTATTTTAGGAAAGTACATATTTTGGAAAATTCTATTTATGGCAAGTCCCATTTTTGGAAAGTTTACTGTTTTGGCAGTTTCCTTTCCTAGAAGTTTCTATTTATGGCAGTTTTCCATAAAATAAAAAGTTTTATTTTTCGGAAGGTCTCGGTTAGAGGTCTTACCCGGGTTATTCTTGTTCATGTCCCGAAGATCCCCAGTCCGTCCGCTAGTCATCTATGTCTTAAAGCTAAGGTGAGAAGTTATCGCGTAAATCCCCCGCATTCTTTCAGCTTAGCTTTATTTCTCGTTAGGCTAGCACCGGAACATGATTGAGTCTCTATGAATCGAGTCTGATTGAGTCTTCCGTGAATTGATTTCTTTCATGTTAAATTTGAATTAGGGTTAATAAATGATATAACCATTGATTTTTTTTCGCATGATGATTGTAGTGTGTGATATAGTTATAAAGTGTGATGGATTGTAGGAGAAGACTTGACGTGGAGTATAGATGAAGAATCCATGTATTCCCGGAGTCTTGTGTGCGTAGGGTACGGGCATTAAATCGATCGGTATCCGTAGTCCTTAGATCGATAAAGCGTTCAGTGGGCGGTGTGTATAGGCACTTAGCCTATGTTGTGTAAGCCTCTTCGGGGGGTGCCGGCAGTCATTGAAGTTTTCTAGGACCAATTGTGTGATATCTCTTGGTACTTTACGTGCCATGTTTGCTGCATGTTTTAGGACTAAACTCTCGTGGTTGGAGCAGTAAATACGAGTTAGAGGACTTGCTTGTTTAGCATCCACCACCTCGCTGGGTGATTCTCCTGTCACTCACCCCTATTGTCCCTCCTTTTCCCCACCCCCCCCCCTTTTTGCCCTTTTCAAGTAAGTTGGACGATTAGTCAGAGTTGCTGGTTTCCGTGGTGCTGTTTTGGGATCAACATGATTTTATTCGCATATTTTTAGACATTATTTTATTTCCGGTTTTATTTCGGTTTAGACATTAGTGTTCGGTCAGTTAGATTTTGGATATTTTGAGATATTTAATGATAATAAGTTGATCCACAATTGGATGTGTGGCTAGAGATTTAAGTTAACTTAAATTGTGGCACGTTGTTCTCGGGAGTAGGCGAGACGGGTGATACATTTTTGTATCGGAGCCTAGGTTAAAGGCCACTTCGGTTCTGACCCGGAGGGTCATAGCTTTTCAAAATAAAATTAGTTTTAAATAAAAATTATTTTCCCGGGAACATTAAGAAAAAAATTTCAAAACACCAACTTAGGCATTAGGCTAACTTCTAGCTCTAGGGTTTTCTTTTGAGTTCAAAGGCATGAGAGTATTGACAACATGAGTTTTGAGACTTGAGCTACTGTGACTACTAGAGATGTTTCCCAGCAGTTTTGGTCATCGAGGTTGAGACGTCATATCCGGAGCTACTGACATTATTTGTGCGAAAGCCTGCGAGGGAGCACCGAAGAAAAGATCTAATTCGGAAAACAAGAAGGTTTTGGGTGTGCGTGCGAGTCTAGTTTGTTAGTTTTCAAGTCGAAACATGAAGCAGAGCAGCAGTTCTCCTAGTGTGGTTCCAGAGCAAAGGTTGAGGACCCTGGCGAGGATGAGTGCTCTCGTCTATGTAAGGGGAGCGGGTACAAAAGGCCCTTGGGTGGTTGAGTACTTTGTCCAGGTGTTGAGATGTGGTGCAAAAGGACTACGGTGGTTGAGGTCCTCATCGAAGAGTTGGGAAGGAGTGCAAAAGGACCACAAGTGGCAAAGTGCTTCGTCCAAGAGTTGGGATGGGGTGAAAAAGGGGATCGCGAGTGGAAGTAATCTTAAACTGGGTGGGACGGGCAGTGAAGGAGTTAACCTAGGTGACAAATCAAGGAAGGATTTTGCATGCTGTGTTATTGACGTAGTCAGTGGTTTCCGGAAATACCGATTTATGGGTAGGCCGCGACAGTGGGGCCGATGGAAGACCATACATAGGGGAAAATGATTTTAAAAAGGGATTTGCGATATTGAAGTCGTTGTTAGAGATGCGTTTAAGATCCTTTTAATTGAAAGGCATGCTTGTTTCGAGGCCTCAGAAGTTTCACAGATCAATTAGAGGACACAAGAGATACAAGGGGTTATGCATTGCTGGAGTTATTGGGAGCAACTCAGGCCGGGACAAATTGATGGAGACTAAGTAAGGACAACTTAATTGGACAACCGATCTGTAAAGACACAGTTGGGTAAGGAGGTCACCCTAGATGCTGAGATGACACTGGGTACGTCTAGAGCTCCACCGAGAAAGAAGAGGAAGCTCATATGAAGTTGAAGTAAGTGTTGTATGTCATGGCTAATGGGGATGGAAATCCAAATTATGGTAGAAAGAAAAAGTTTGAGTGGGACAGGGCCACATTGAGGAGATCAGTTGCGCAGTCAAAAGGCATTTCTGCGTACCATGATTGGCTAAGGCGTGGAAGTTGCTAAAAAATTTGCTCGGGACATTTAGATGAAGATGGACAAGGAAGTATGCTCATGTAATCTAACATCTCCCTCAGAAGGCACAAAGGATGAATTTTGTGGAATGGGAAGATCTCATTCAAATGTTGGAACTTCTCTAAGGATAAGTGTTCGACAGAAGTACAAGGAGGTGTACGCTTAATGGATAGAAAACCACCGTCTATTGGACAAGGATGGTGTACTACTCGACACTAAGGAGGGTGTCATAAAAGTTTGTTTCGACCTACCCCATGCAGCATAAGCGTGGTGGACTCAACCCATAAGGACGGTGTTAGAAAAGAATCATGTGGACTTGTTTTCGCAAACAAAATTATAGGATGAAATTTATATGTAGCACAGTGGAAGCATGGTGGATTTGTATCAGAACCTACTAGTCACATAAAGCCAAAAAGGTCACTGCTATCGTCTTCAACAACATGTCACCAGACTAGGATGTCTGATAAAAAAACAAATTAACCCGAAAACAACCAAAAGGATTGAGATAGAAGAATTAAGTTAGCTAGTGGTTAAGGATCATGCACTTTCAAGACGGAGATAATTCAAACATTGTATCAAGATGGACGTGCAAGGAGCCACATAAAGAATACAAGACATGTTTAAGCGAGAGCCAAAGGATCTGAAGGACGACATCCTAAGGAAGCTCATCAGACACATGGTGGATGAAGTTTCATGATGAAAAGATTACTTGTGGAATTGTATCAGCAAGTGATGTATGGTTCTCAACCAAGTTCAACTTATGGCCAAAAGAATGCCTTATGATAGTAGAGGCTAAAGGACAAAGCCTCCACGATGGACAAGGATGCGAGCATGAAGGACAAGTCTTGCAAAGAACGACCTCATGTGCAAGGACTATGGTATACTAAGGACTGCCTGGAAGGAACCTAGATAAAAGAAATTATGGGCAACAAGCACAATGTTGTTGTAGTGTTATAAGGCATACGACCATACTGGAGCATAAAAGGAAAATGCAAGGGGATGTTGTTGGGATCAAAGAAAGGTTTCTCTCTGCAATCGAGACGACAGAGAAAAGACACCTATGGTACATAAGAAATGTACAAAGATCGTATCCAGAAGGAAGGCACTTCGAAGCTTACTCGGAACCAAGTGGGGGAAGAGGNCCCCCCCCCCCACCCAACCCCATAGCTGAGCAAATTGGAGATTGGTTTGGACAGCTGAACGGAGCTTTGAATTCGAGGACAAATTCTTGTTAAGTGGGAAGAATTGTAAAATCGTTATCCCGAACCTTTTAGAATCTTGTTTTCCCGAGGCCCGTTAAGCTCTCATTTTAATCTTGTGGCCCATTTAAAAGTCTTTCCTATTAAAACCTAAATCCTAAGGAGTCTCTTTTTCTTTTTCTTTTTCTTTTTCTTCTGGAAGCTGTCCAAAATCAGAGCTAAAACAATAGGATTTTTCGTGCTAAACAATGGAGAGAAGAGAGAGGAGATGGAAAGAGAAGGAGGTTATGCAGTCTCTCTAAAAGATAGAATTTTAAATGTCGTGGGAGAAAGGACGAATGACAAATCAAGTCAACATATTCTGGTCTGAAAATTTCACAGAAGGTAACCAACTCTTTGATCTTCGTTCTGCAGTTTACAGATCATGATTTCATGGAATATTCTTAGATTTATCATCGTTATATTGAGGGTTATTGAAGCAAATCGCGAATAATACCAATCCGTGCGTAGAAGATATTTCAAGAGTCAAACGGAATTGGATCAAAGTGATATCAGCGTCTATGGATCAAGGACTCATAAAGCTTCAATTACACTGAAGGTTTGATAAAGATGACGCACATTTTAAGGGTTATGATATTTTTCCTAAGTATCTTTAAAGCTGTCAGATTTCTAGACATGTGTCTTCTACTTGTAACTTGTGTTCAGTTGGGTTATAGGTCGATTTTGGAGCTGATCTTCAGTAGGATTGTTGTAGGGACTCATATGAACCCATTGGTATAAGGAAAACCAGATTCAGGTTCATATGGGTGGAGAAGCATATCCCGAGGGTTAATACAGCGAAGCTGTCCGCGTAGGAAAGAAGCTGAGGAACTCCGAGTTCAAGGTTTCAGAGAGTTGCATATGACCCGAGATGTTCCCGAGAACGTTGATGCTCCCGGTAAGTAAATTTACCATTTCTCCTCTGGTTTCTATTTTAGGAAAGTACATATTTTGGAAAGTTCTATTTAAGGTAAGTTCTCATTTTCGGAAAGTTTCCTGTTTTGGCAGTTTCCTTTCCTGCAAGTTTCTATTTTTGGCATGTTTCCATAAAATAGAAAGTTTCGTTTTTCGGCAGGTCCCGGTCAGAGGTCTTACCCGGGTTATTCTAGTTCAGGTCCCGAAGCTGTATAGGACCAATTGTGTGCTATCTCTGTGTACTTTAAGTGGCATGTTTGTTGCATGTTTTAGGACTAGTGTCTCGTGGTTGGAGCAGTAAATACGATTCAAAGTACTTGCATGTTTAGCATCCACCACCTTGATGGGTGATTCCCCTGTCACTCACCCATCTTGTCCCTCCTTTTCCCCCCTTTTTGCCCTTTTCAGGTGAGTTGGACGAGTAGTCGGAGTTGTTGGTTTCCATGGTGCTGTTTTTGGATTAACATGATTTTATTTGAAGTTTTTTCGACATTATTTTATTTTTGGTTTTATTTCGATTTAGACTTTAGTGTTTGGTTTGTTGGATTTTGGACATTTTGAGGTATTTAATGATAATAAGTTGATCTGCAATTAGATGTGTGGCTAGAGATTTAAGTTAAGTTAAGTTGTGGCACGCTCTTCTCAGGAGTTGGCGAGACGGGTGTTACNATCCAAGTTTCCAAAGCTTCCCTTACTAGCCGTGTCAAGGGAGTTCCTATACTTTTCTAAACATCCATGGTGGAAAATTCCCAACAAAGCATCCTTAGCAACCCCATGATGCGGGCAAGATCTAATATAAGACTTCAACCTTTCCCAAGCTTCATAGAATGATTCATTGTAACCTTGCTTGAAGCTTGTGATGTCGTTTAGAATTTTGGCCGTCTTTTGCTTCGGAAAGAACTTAGTCATGAACTCTTTTTCCACTTGAGCCCATGTAGAAACTAACTCTGAGGGGGTATTCTTCTCCCATTGAGCGGCCACATCACCTAACGAAAAAGGGAAAAGTATCATCTTGATTGCCTCTTCACTCACCCCATTTATCTTGATCGTCCTACAAAACCTCTCAAACTCATCAAGGTGGTCTAGAGGATTATCCGCCATATGACTATTAAACTTGTTGTTTTGAACCATGTTGATGAGGCTATGTTTAACCTCAAAATTGTTGGGTTCCACTGCGGGGGGTTGTATCCCGGTCCTATTCCTTCTTGTGTTTGGCTCATCAAATGCACTTATCCTTTGTGCTCTAGGACACTCTTAGTTTTGAACTCCAATCCCTTGAGCTTGGTTGTGGTCACCAACATTATTTCCTTGGTTACCAATGTGATGAGGATTCTCCATGCCTAAGCATTATAGGTGCTCAAGTCTTTCTCTTTCCCTTCTTGCTCTTGTATTCTCTCTTGCCTAACGATTGTGTCTTCCACTTGCGGAATCAAGTTTGATGGACCACGGCTTCGCAAGTTCATACACCTACAAAGACAAGAACAAAGATTGAACAAGAATCAGTAACGTAAATAAGAAAAGTAACTTAGTCTCAACAAACTAGCAAAGACTAAATGGTAAATAATGTTTCTCCCCGGCAACGGCGCTAAAAACTTGATGAAGATAATCAAACTTTAAACTAAGACTCAACTCCTTGGCCCCAAGATTAAGGCTAGACGTTGTAGCACTTAGGGCTATCGAACAACGAGGAGAAATTTTCTACGCATTCAATCCTAAAGCTAGCATTCATTAATCTAAGTCTAATTGAGGAGATGATTTTTAAACTTAAACGACTAAAAAGGACAAAACAAAGCAAGGATGCAATGCTTAAAAAGGCAATCACAAACAATTAAACGATACTAAAGAAGATTCAATACTAAAAACATGCACGCAATGGACTAGGTGTATGATTAAGGAGTGTAAATGCTAATCAAATGCAGGGTTGAGGTAATGAAGCTCCATTCAAAGGGAAGGCAACAATTCAATTAGATCATTTCCATGATTCTAATCCATTCAATGAACTAAAGTAGATCTAATCTCCGATAGCAATCATAAGCTCATTAATCATTAATCTCAAGCCTATTAGCCTACTTAACACCTTAATCATCTATTCCCATAGGCTAAGAATGTTAAGCATGCGTTTAGATTCTCTTAGGCATTTCGTCAAACACCTTCCAGGTGTGAAAGGCTTAGAATCTAGGATTTGATTGATCACTTCAAATCTCGCTTTAAGCATCCCTGAATCATGTGAATCTATGTAAACACAACATCTAATATCATGATTAACACCTAGATCTAACCTAATATACCTAACTCATGCTTACACTAAAAGACTACTCACTACTCATGCTCAAAGAACTCATGCAAACCAAAGAAAAACTCATAAACATGAATAAGAAGAAAGAAGAAAGAAGAAGTGAAAAGGAGAAAACTTTTCTATTGATTCAAAGATTCAACAAAGTTTTGCTCAAAGATCTCAAGAGAAGCAAAGAGAGTTCAAAGCTAGAGTAGTTGTTAGGGTTTTTCATTGTTTTAAGAGGGGCTTATATACAAAATGAGTGTTGGGTCGGGTCGACCCGGAACAAACCGGGTAAGACCTAAGAATTTTTAGTGTTTTCATACAATCTTGGCGGCCTGGAAACAGGGGGACAGGCCGCCAGAAATGTCTTCCTTGGCCGCTAGTTACTGCTGCTTCCATTCCTGGCGGTCTGGGCTTGAGAGGTTGGCCGCCAGCTTCTCTGGTTGGACCACCAGGTCTTGCTGCGATGAGGTTTGGCGGTTGTCCTTAAGGGGGCTGGCTGCCAGTCTCTTTTTTGGTTGCCAGGAATCTCTGTAAAGGGTTGGTGCTTGCTTGTTTCGTCCCTCAAGTCCTCGGGACTCGTCCTCGGGGCTTCCTTCCATCGCGAATTGATCCAAAAATTCTGAAACAGAGTAGAAGAGGAGAAGGAACAAACAACATGCTATTCTAAAACTCCTAAACGAAACTAGAAACTTTTAACTAACAAACTATTCTCAAACTACCTAAAAATACTATAAACATCATGATAATATTCACATATATCACAACACCACAAGGAAGCCAATTTACTTGTTGAGTTTGAAGCGGGTTGTTCATTTTTCTCATGCTCGTTTGTTATATATATCTAATTGGGTTGTTAATGCTGGAATCTTAACTACATTTGCTCTTTTTTGGATTTTTTGGATGCTTAATCTCGGCTAAATAGCCCTAGTTGGCTAGCTTTGTACCAATGCATTTTCTGTATTTGGAGCAATACACATGATGATTGTTCAAGTTGTTCAAAAGACATTAGAATACATTAGGTATTAGTTGTTCAAAACATAAGACAATACCCCATAACATTGATGTTGAGACACCAAATACATTAATACTAGACCTTTACACGAAGAGACAATAGATATATAAACCAAAGACAATTACCCCAATGGCACAAACAAGCAATCACGCTAATCCTGTGATGATCAAATGTTGCTTATGGAAAACTTCTTATGCATCTTTGACTTCTGCCTTCACACACTTCTTCTCTTCATCTTCACTATCTATTGTCGGTTTCTCCAAATGTTGCCTATCCAACTCACTACGAAGTTCCATGATTGTAAAACTTAATTGATTGATCACTTTCTCTTTCTCGTGAATGCCTTTTAAAGTTTTAATCAAAGCTCTTTTGGGCCACCCTTTTACTTCTTCTTGATCAAACCACCTAAAGTATTTGCAGTGCTCACTTCCACCCTCCTAAACGGATACCAAAAGAGTCATCAGACTAGTGTAGTTTACAAATCAAATAGACTTATAACATAACACATACCTTATACAATTGACACCCAAAAAACCTTCGAAATGGATTCTTCTCTATTCTTGATGTGAATATCTTTGCAGACAATCCACAGTCGCACACATGTCGGGTCGATCTGCTGTTCCTGGTATTAGATGATCCAGAGCTTAATTCCATCTCAAATCCTACGATTCCTAATCTCAAGAACCCTAAGTGAAGAAGAAAGGAACCCTAAGTGAAAAGGGATTTTTTGGCTGTGTAGATAGGATCGAAAGAGAGAGTTGCGTTGTTTTCTTTATGTCGGGACGTGTTTTTCTTGTCGGGTGGGTAGCTATTAAGTTGGGTATGGTATATTATTTGGGTCAAATATCATATTGGGTCTGAGTATGGGCCATAAATAAAAAGTTAATGGGTCGAGTCCAATATATATGTTCACATTTAAATCGGGTCGGCTTTTAGTAATGGAGTCAACGAATGTTAATCAGACTATAGTGGATTCCGTCGCATCCAAAATCGGAAATTAACAGGAAGCTATGATTATGGCGTTAAGCACATGACACGTTATAGTTTATACATGTCATCATGCGTAATCAATTGTTCATGTAGTCAAACGTACATTATAATAGTTTGCATGTGTGACCATGATCTGGACTATACTCTGTGTCGCTAGCGATCATTTTTCCTGGGAAAGGTTTTGGAAGCGAAACGATCCAATACTCAGACGCCGCCAACAAAGGTGATGAAGTCGAGAGTCGTCCGAGGCCAAGGAAAAGATGTCCTGATTCTCCTTTTGTTTATCCATTGGAATTGGACCCATGGGAAAATGAAACAAGGGGATGCGATAGCAACCCCGACGGCCCCGAGAGCGACCAAGACAATCAAGGTCGTGATGACACTGATGGATCCTCTTTACGTGACGAAGACAAGTGATGATGATGTTGTAGTGAATGTTGTGTTGTTATGTTTGCTTTTGTTTTTTGAACTTAACCCCAACCCAACTCGGATACTCTCTTATGTTAATTAATCTTATCTTATGTTAATTTCTGTTATGTTTATGCGCTTAAATTAATAATCAATGTGTATAAAACGTGCTTTTCTTGTCTAGTTACCGAAGTAAATCGAGGTATAATCACATAAATTAAACTATGGAAACTATAATATTCACACCAAGTTTCACTTCTCGTATTGAGTAACTTAACCGAAACCATGATATTCACACAAGGTTTTACTTCTTTTCGTGACTAACTTACTAAAATTATGATATTCACACCAAGTTTCACTTCTCTTCTTGCGATTTTGAAAGAAAGAACACGAAAGAGAATTTGCCGATTTTGAATTTTGAGAAGATAAATTTTTTTTTAAAAGATCTGATTAGATCTCGGTTGGATCCAGACAACCCAATTCATGTGTGGTTGGGTTGGTAATTACTTAAAGATTTAATGTCTTTTTATTCTTTATCCCATATTACGAAATTATTAAATAAATAAGAAAAGGTTGTTTTTAATGAGTATATTGACTTATTTTTTAGGAAAGAGGGGTATACTCAACATCTTATTCAACTCCTACGCCGAGAAAATTTAGCTAACCCAAAGCTATGAGTCCCTTTTTATAACATGAAATTTAAAATGACTATTTTACAACACTCCGGATTCTTGGATGTTGCAAAGACTACTCAATATTTTTAAGTAGGCAAGACCTTTTTAGAGCTATTTTTTTACATTTTCAACATTTTCGAGTTCCACTGTATGGTCCCTCGAGTCCTAGAAACTCATACATATCTATGTTAATTTGGGCAAATAAGCTTAATGCAATAAAGTGTAAAGAAAAGACAACTGTTGAAAACTAGATCTACGAAATTATATTTGTGATTCGAAGCGCAGTTATGGATCTTTTCATCTTAAGCCATACCCTTTATTTTTCATCGACCCTGTTGTTATTGTGTTGAAAGCTTAAGGCAAGAAGACCAAGGAGTACTTTGCTTTACTTTGACTCGAGAAGGACCGAAGAGAATGGAGCTACATTGTAGGTCTCAGCCACGCCGGCCACACCTTCATTTACAAAATCATTCGGTGACTCGAGGTTTGTATCAACCTGTTGAAACATGACAACTGAGTCAGGCATGGAATCAGAGAACCATAGAAAGAAATAAAGAAAGAAAGGAGAAACACCAACCACACGGAACCATTGTTTTCCCAGTGGTGGAAGTGGAATAAGAGCCTTGACAAAGTAGTCGTGGGCATTGAATGCTGCATAGATGTCACAGCCATTTACACCGTCATGGAGCCTGCAAGAAAGACACTTTTTATCTGAAATACGACAACTCGTCCCAATTGCCAGTCGGGTGAGAAAACGGAAATTTATAAAAGCGAGATGAGAACTTGAATCATGGAAAACACTTGTTCCATACCAGACCAACTCCTGTATCCATTGGAAACTAGAATAAATTAAACTATCCAAACCGATAATATACTAATTTTTACATGTATAAGACGGGATATTTGGGACGGATAAGGATCAGGTCCCATATAGACAGCTCTACCTTTTTTCCACCCCTAGAATTTACTAAAAAGTATTACACACAAAAGAAGCAAACGTTTGTCTTACGTGAAAGCGAGAAACTTGCTCTCAGGGTTGTGCCAGTTATCTTCATGCCATGTAACTTCGTCCTTGGACAAACATTGCGCATTAGAGTGGCACTCAAATCCAAGGAAAATATGTAAACAAAAGGAAGCTTAGTTACTTTGGTGAGGAAATTTTCGCGCTTGAGTACATGGTGTGAATGTCGGAACTTGATCACCTCTGAGAAAAACCTGAAATGATTCTGCTTCTTTTCGTCGAGCTGAATTTAAAAAGAAAAAGTGAATTTGTGAATCTGTTAGTAAAAAGAGAGAATAACCCCCGAGATGTAAGACTTGCCTCTCTCCACTGGAAATTGTTGATAGCTGTATCATGTCCATAGCTATTGTTATTACCATACCGGGTATGTCCATATTCATCTCCCATTAACATCATTGGTATTCCCTGATCATTGGTCATGATAGGTCTCATGTCTCATACTCATTTGTGATTAACTGTTTAAACAGGTGTATGTTGGCAATACATACCTGAGAAATCATCAAAGCTATATGAAAATTCTTCATTTGCCGAGCACGTAAAGACTCGATGTGAGCATCATCAGTTTCCCCTGCAAAGAAAAGTTTAAAACTTAATGCTGGAATAAGAAAGCATATACGGAGTACCAATCAACGCCAATATGTTGTGAAGTGAGGTTCTAATTTTACCTTCAAACCCACAATTCCAGCTATAATTGTCATTACACCCATCATTTCCTTCTTCTCCATTGGCCTCGTTATGCTACATTAAAGAAGAAATATGTAAACCTTAGGCACGTCCCAGGCTGTAAAGGCAATATATTGGAAGTCAAATTACCTTAAAGTTATATGTTACAAGATCTCGCAATGTGAAGCCATCATGCGCAATTATGAAATTTATACTGTGGTAAGGCTTTCGTTGGTTAACCTATACAGGGAAGAGAGGAAATGTGACAATCTCATGTAAATGGTTCGCTGAAGAACATTCAGAACTGATATAAAAATTTCAAAGCTTGTATGAATCTCGCCTTGTAAAGATCAGAAGACCCGGAAACCCGAGTAGCAAAGCTTCCTTTCATACCACTGTCACCCTAAAAATGTGGAAGAGTATAGTGTTTCTGCAATCATTCTTGTCATTTCAAAGACTAAGTGAATAATAACTCCAATGTTGTATACCTTGATAAATCTTCTAACATCATCCCGGTACATCCCATTCCACTCAGCCCACCTGACTTGGGGAAAATTACACAAAATTGTTTACCAGTTACATCAACTTAAGCTACTTATGAAGCTAAAGCTACCTATCCCAATTTGGAAACTTTCCGACTAGATATAACCCTCCACAATCCCAAGGCTCTGCAATTATTTTAGATCTTGAAAGAACGGAATCCTTGGCAATTTCCTGATTAATAAGAAACTTCAGAGTTAACATACTCATGGCTACAAATATATTTCTTATATATTCAAAATGCATAAGCTGCAACTTAACCAACCCTTATGAGCGGGGGAGCACTGAGTGCAGATCCATCTGTATCTCGACAAAGCACACTAGCAAGATCAAATCGAAAACCATCCACGTGATATTCAGTGACCCTGCAATTAGTTAGAGAGAAGAAATCAGTACTAGGAAAGAGTAATGATATGAAGTACCCACATTGTCTGTCAAAAAGATAGAAAAATCAACAAGCAATCCTTTTAAATCACTGTCATGCCCATGATAAACATTAAGATATCTGGTCCATTGTCTACAGTGGATAAACATAGTTTTTTAACATACCAGTGCCTTAGGCTATCTAGTATTAGTTCCATAACAACAGGATGGTTACAGTTCAGAGTATTTCCTGGAAACAGAAAACAAAAGAGACGTTGATGATATATTACAGCTAACATAAAACCAAACTTTTAAACGTCAAGGCGTAATAAGCTTCAAACAAGATTACCACAGCCGGAAAAGTTAAGCAGTTGGTTGTTTGAATCAAGCATGTAATAAATCTGCGGATAGATTTGACATGCTTTAGAGTATAAAGACAAGGAAAGAAAAACTGAAGTGAGGGTCAGTCTTCTTATGACTCGCCTTGTTGTCTATGCCACGAAACGAAGTGGTGTAAGGGTATTTGTCATCTGCTTCATTGGTATGATTATAAACTACGTCCAAAATGACCTGCAGAGGAAGATTGTAAACATATTTCTGAATACCAGCAGAATTTAAAGCTTTACTGGCAGAANGGGAGACAGGGCAGTGATTACCTCTATACCAGCAGAATGCAAAGCTTTGACCATTTCCTTAAATTCTTTTGAAGCTTTAAAAGGATCTCCCTTACCACTAGCATAACGGCTCATTGGAGCAAAAAAGTTAACTGTCGAGTAACCCCACGTGTTAACCTAGCAGAACACACTTTCAGCTTGTAGAAGCGCTTGAATTCTCATTCATGAAAGAACTCAATATAAATTGAAAAGGACAGAACTGTATAGCTGGAGTGGCAACATATGATAGCTGCAAAAAAGTATCAGACATGCAAATCGTTGGTCCGTGCTTACCATGTGATCCCTAGGATTAGGACGCCTCTGAAGCTCCAGTTCATCAAACTCGAAGACTGGTAATAACTCGACTGCATTTATACCCAGATCTACAAGGTGTGGGATCTTTCAAGATAAAAAATCACAAGTGAGATATAAAAGAAGTAATTGCACAAAAACATATGAGCAGATGTGAGCATGAATGTGGATTAATTTTAGCATCATAACATGCCTGTGAGATAGAATATTAGCATTACCTTCTCAATGACACCAAGGTAACTGCCCCCTATAGCTGGATCCACCCCACTGGATTCATCAGCAGTAAAAGCACGGACATTCATTTCATAAATAACAAGATCCTTCTGCAAAACAGCAGCAGAAACCATAAATGCCGAAGGGATAATAACTCTTCCATAATCCAGAGTCAGAAGAAATAGCTCATGAACAGAATCGTGCAACAACTAGCTGAAGGAGTCAAATGAAATATTTACCTCAGGTATGTTAGGGAACTTGTATTCGTCTCCCCAGTCAAATGGGGAGCTCGTAAAGTCATAAGTTCCATAGAATTGAGCAAACTTTTGGCTACTATCTCCAAAAGAGGGGCGTCCCTTAACTAGCTTAGCATAGGGATCCAAAAGCAAAGTACTACTATCGAACCGATGCCCTTGTTGCCATTCTCTTGGACCATCAACACGGTAACCATAAAAAACATTCTCGAAAGGCAAATCCTATCATAATGTAAAAGTTTTGCACAGCCATAAAGGGTGAGAAGAGAAAAAGATTGCGCAAGAAATAAACTGTGTGAAGGAAGGTTCCTTGGCATATGATACTACCTCGATACAAATGTGCCAAGTATCTCCGGTCCTGTTTACGCTAGGATCAAGAACCAACTCAATCATATCAGCATCATTCACATCATCCTTATCACTGGACCAAAGAAGAATAGCATCAAAACATAAACAAGTTTCAAAATGGGGAGTGAATTTTTGCACGAAGTAAGCATGTGAATAACCTGTGGGGAAGTGATAAGCAGAGTGTGACAGAAGTAGCATTATGAGAAAACAGAGCAAAGTTGATTCCTTTGTCGACTTGGGACACGCCAAGAGGAGTCACCTCACCAGAGGAAACTTTGAAGGATCGTCTAGTGTCCGTCATTGAAGATGCTTCTCCCTAGAAATTAGGCAAAAAAAAAACCCTTTCACGATTGGAATCACAAAAGTCTAAAAACGAACAGATTAATTACCTCGACCACTCGTTCCTTTGCACGGCGACAAGAGACCTTAAGTGTTGAACGATCCTTGATCTAACTACGATGAAACAATGTAAGATGATATGTTTTTTTTCTAAAAGAAAAAGAGTGGGGATTACAAAAACAAGACCGTGCCTTTGTGGAGAATACTTGAAAAATCGGAGCTTTCGTCACTTTGCTGCTCAATTTCAACCTACGAATACCCAATCGGATGAAGAATCAGATCAAAGTATCAGAGAAAGAGAATGGAAGAGACAAGAGTGACTAACCCCATGGGCATGAAGCCAGTGAAGGCATTACCGGAAGAGTGAGATGAAAGGGAAACAAAGGAAGAGGTAAGCATCTCTATTTTGCTTCACTGATCAGATTTTTTTGAAACGGAATCTATAATTTCAAGGGAGAAAAAAAGGATGGTTTGTGAATGGAGTTAGGGAGAAGCAAGGGAGTGTTCGAGAATGGAAGTGTCTGCCACGTGAACGTAAGGGCATTTTCTTTTCATTCTTACCTTCGTGGGGAGTTTCTCCTTTGTCATTTTCCTGGAAAATATCTTTCCACTCCTCCTTTTTAGTTGATTTCGATTTCTGCAATTTCTCATATGGATGAGCTTACTTTACGATATCAAATATATATTTTCATTTTTCACCAAAAATACTATATATTCCCAAAGGCTGTCATGTGTCATTTTCGCGTTCATATTTAAAACCAAAGTTAAAGTTCTTTTATGTCCCTCCATCATTTGTTATTTTGTTTCTTTTAAGTTAATTTTGATGTCACTATAAATAATTGATACTAAATAAGAGCAATTGTTTGAGGATCCTGAATAAGTCAATGTCAGCAAAATTCGCACCTTCATAATCCAATCAAGACATGCCACGTCAAAATCAGTAAAAATATAATACTTATAATTCACTACTCATTTTACAAAATAATTGCAACCTCTTTTATTTTTGCTACTCCTTCTCTGCTCACATAACATTGTGTTGACGATTGCATAAGTAGTTTCATCATCGTGAGAAACAAGACTTTGCCTAAGGCTTCAATCGCCTCTGAGACTATTTTGCAGCAGTAGCTTAAGTTAAAAAAAATGAGAGCTGAAAGCTTTTCAGCTATATTTATGATGAGAGGATTTCAGTCTCTACCGAGATTAAATCCGAGCTAAACCGTAAGAGAACGGAGTATCTCTTGTAGCATAGATGCGGGATCGATCAACAAGGAGCAAACTCTAACCCACTAAGCTATAAAGATTCTATTTTTAACCTAAACCTAATCAAAGTAATGGTTTTGAAAGTTCAGTAAGCAAAACATGAAAAGAAACCAAAAACAAGAACCAAACAAGCAAGTAAAAGAGACAAGAATTGAGATTTAGATAAGAAGAAATGCAATTCATGAGCTAAGCAATCGGTTAGACAATCTAAAAACAATTAAGATGCAAGGGTAGGCAATAAACACATCATTCTAAGACAAGGCAAGAGTCAACTAGTCCATTCACATGATCCTAGTCCATTCATTAATCACTAATCATACAAATCTCCCGATGATGATTAAGCAACTAATGATCATTAATAATAAGCAATATAGTCTAAAATTCACCTTAATTATCTATTCTCATAGGCAAAGAATGAAAAGCATGTTTAGAATTCTGTTAGGCATTTTGTCGAACACCTTCCGGGCACAAAATCCTAAAGGTCTAGATTTGGGTTTGTCAAGCCTAATATAACATTAAGTACTCTCTAAACATATGAATCTATATGAATCTAACCCTTAGAAATCTTAACCACACCTAGATCTAACCTAATATACCTAACCCATGAATCACAAAGATGATTACTCACTAATCATGGACCTAATCAATGAATGAACATCAAATAAATCCATAATCATGATAAGTAAACAAGAAAAGATAGGAAAGATTAAAACTTTAACTGAAACACAAAGATTCAAAAAGGTTTTGTTGGATCCAAAACAAAGCTAAGAGGAAGAAAAACTTAGGTTTTAACAAGTTTAGAAGAGTATATATATATACAAATAGGAGTCGGGTCGGGTCGACTCGGGACAAACCGGGTCGGATCTAAGCAAATTTGGTGTTTCTGGAGGTTTTTGGCGTTCCACGGGGCTCTGGCTGGCGGTCTGCACTACTCAGAACTGGCCGCCAGCCTCCTCCCAGAAGCTCCTGGTGGTTTGGACCCCACTGGCTGGCGGTCTGCACCACCCAGAACTGGCCGCTAGCCTCCTTCCAGCAGCACCTGTCTTCGGTGTTTTAACCATAACTCTTGAATCGTAGCTCGGAATGAGCTGAAACAACCGCAAAAACGAAGCTAAATCAATTTCCTATCTTGTATCACAATTTGAGCTCAATCCAATCACGGGAAGGCTTCAATCTGATCACATATTTA
>OVAN01005340.1:0-22746 GCA_900406275.1 Anastatica hierochuntica | reverse complement strand
CTCGAAAAGATTTGGGAGAATCAGGAAAAAAGGAATATTCCCGCAAGAAGATATGCGCCAATCAGGACGGAAAAGGAAATCGAGCCAGCCCACGGGGATCTATATAAAGGGTGCGAAGTCAAAGAGAAGAGAGATAAATTCATTCATTCACAGAGCTTTTCGTCACCATATAAACACTTAGAAAAACTAGGGTTCTTGTTTTGTTTTTTGTTGGCGAGCTGCGTCTGAACTAGGTTACGAGTCTGCATCTTAGTTTTAGGTAATCGTCACCAACAGATCTTGCGGCCACGGCTTAACACCGGTTGCACACGCTCCGATCACGAAATTCGAATAAGATCCCTTAACTTCTCTATTAACTGTGTCTGTCGAATCGCTCTCCGTTTACGCTTTCTGCATACTTTAGATTCGTTCTCGTTTTTACTTTGTATTCATTCACGTTAACTTGTCTGACGAATCCTATTACTTGTTCACCGTTAATCCATATCGGTTCGCAATCTATTTCGTATTTCGTTATCTAACTTACTCACGATTTCTGTCTTATTGTCTTCGCAGTTTACTTTCGTATTTTTATTCAATAACTCGCTAATTCGCTATCTCGATCTGTTGATCTTTGGCTAAAGAATCTGTGAACCACATATCATTGACAGTGAGAATTTCGGTTCCCACAATAGCTCGACACTGGACGATTTAACCCTAGACTACCATTCTAAAACAAATTCTAGACTCAGAGAGAATAGTGTAAACTCTCACCTTGGCCACTACTGCATAACAAGATGCACGCCTATAGGCCAGTCTCTGACATAAGTCGGGTGTCGCCTTAGGTTGCTGAAGAAGTTGTTGAGCTTCCTGATCTTAGTCTCCCGTTCATCTTCTTCCTCTTCCAGTTTTCCTTTTCCTTTGCGGTCCGCCATCTCCTCTGATGTCTCCTGTTTGACTGATTCCCGAGTGCTAGTGACTATTCTTGGCTGCTTTCGGGTCTCAGGCTTCTCCTCCCCTCGGAGAAGTTTCCGCTGTCGTGCTTCAAATTTCTCGAGGAGCTTCCTTAGAGAATCAAGCTCATCCTTGTTCTCTTGGATGTTGAGCTTCCCATCCAAAATCAATCGCAGTACCCAGATATCCTCTTCCAGACCTTTCAGGATCTCCAGCCTGCGTGTTTCTGCCTCATCTGCGAAACTAGGTTTTGATCCTCGGAGGACTTCTTCCCCAATTTAACTTCTTTGCCAAGTTTCTCGAGATCACTTAGGGTTAGGGTTTTCTCCCCCTCTCCTCCATCTTCTCTTCCTTCTCCTTCCTCGGCAACCCGCTCCTCCCTTCTCTCCCTTCCCTTGCCACCGTTCTACTTCTTCTCTCCCTCCTCCGTCGCGGCCCCGATCTCTCTCTCTCCTACGCTGTGGTTTCTTCTTCCTTTTCTCTCTCGGTCGTGACTTCTTCTTCCTTCTCTCTCTCCTTCGTGGCAGTTCTCCTCTCCTCCTCTCCCTCCTCTCCTCCATCCTTTATCTTGTAAATCCACTTACAAGTTACCACTTTTCTCCCTTTTAGTAGTGTGACAATATCACATGTATGATTCTTCTCATGAGACTCCATCTCGTCTCCCATTGCAGCAAACTATTTCCCAGAAGCACAACTCGAAACAACTTCTCTGCAAGTGGATGGCTCATAAGTATCCAATACCACTATAATGTGCAGTGCATAACCCATCATACCTCTATAGTGGTTTGATATCAACACTCCTTGATTTATCCTTAGTAATATTTTTCTTAACAAACCTAACACGTTGATTTTTTAGAAAGACAAGGATCAATCGATCCGTGTCCTTTCGACAACTGCTTCTATGACGACACGAGTCGGTCGATCTGTGGACATGGATCTGTTGTCGATCCATGTCCTTATGTCACAATTTCTTGCAGAATCTCTTGCAACTCCAACTGCTTATCAATATCAACATCCTCTGCTTCCAAATTGGGCTCTGCTGAAACTTTGAACATATAACTCTCATCGAAGATAACGTTCCTGCTCAGTATAACTCGTTTCTCAGACGACCAAAATCTGAATCCCTTTACAGCATCTCTATAGCCCAATTACACTCCCTTCTTCACTCTTAGTTTTGGCTTCCTTTTACTAATGTAATAATAGACTATATGCAACCAAAGACTTTTAGAATCGAGTAATCAACAGATTTACTAGATCACAACTCATAAGGTATCCAACACTTGATGCTTTTAGAGAGCATGCACCTCGCTCTCTCTAGCAATGTCTGATTCATTCTCTCAGCTACACCATTTTGTTGTTGTGTATTCCTAATTGTTTGATATCGAGCAATCCATGCATCTCTACAGAACTAATTGGACTCTGATTTACATAACTCCAAACCATTGTTAGTATGAAGCCTCTTGACCTTCTTCCCGGTTTGATTCTCCACTAATGCGGCCATCAATGTCTGAACTTGACAAGAGTTTACCAGAGTTCACCAAAGTTCACTAGAGTTCACAGAATTAAGCATATTTCACTAGAGATTAACTGACTTCTCAACAAAACGAACCTCAAGGATAGCTAGAATATGACCAAGATGATTTGAAGCTGATTTTTGATCAGAAAAACCATGGAATGGAACAAGAAGGGCCGAAGCTTAATGTAGATCCATTGGAGCATGAAGGGCTAGAGCTTAATTTGGATCAGTCAACAACGGATCAAGACAATTCACTTCATTTCTCAGTTGGTCCAGTGACAAGATCAAAGACTAAGTTGCTTAAAGAATTTCAGGGGCTAAATAATTTCGATGAAGAAGGTCAAGAAAGGAAGCTTATATTATCTATAATATTATAAGTATCTAGTATAAAGTATAATAAGAATAAATGCAATCAAAGATTGCTTAGAATTACGCTGGGAGAGTTTAGAATTCTCCAAACTCATTTAATAATTTTTGGATGTGTTTGCTATTAAAATAAGGCAAACACATGAATAAAACTCAATCATCATTTCTATCAAAAATCTCTCTACAAACTTGGTGGTTCATTTGTTAATCTCTGAACATTGCTTTCTGGATTTCAATACTCTTCATACCTCAACCGCTACGTTTTGTGGGACGTCTCTCACGGTCTAGAATCGAACAACGTTTGGGCCTTCTGCATCCCCTACGTAAAATAAATCCACCGGTTGTGTTCTTCACAAACACTAGCCACGTTCTCGTTAAATCCATCCTCAAGAGGTTCACGGGACAAGGCCATAAGCAAGGTTGTATCACCCACCAGTGTCTTCTAATCACCATGGTGAAACAAACCTTGCAATCTGTCTATCTTATTCTTTGTTGGGAGGGGGGTCTTCTTTTCTGGTTTGACTGAACTTTGTTGCTAAATGTATTGGAACACAAAGAGAAAACACTTCAGTAAATTTTAAAATACAAAGATAAGAGAGTTGATTTTCTTAACTTGTTTGCTAAGTGCTTTTCAAGAAGGATGCCTGAAAGTAATGGCAGAAAATAATGATGAAGGACGAGTAGTTCCCATAGCTAATATCAATCAACTTCAACTTAATTCCATTATCGCAAAGATCACTAGAAGAGTCCAGACTGAATTTGTGCGAGCTAATGATGGTTTGAATATTGAAAATGCAGGTTTTGATGCACTTGATCGTACTCAAGCAAGGGCACAAAGGAGGGCACCTTGTAGGAGAGCCAGAGAAAATGAACTTAATGACCATTCAACGTCATCTGGTTTTAGCGAAAGAAGATCACAAGCTGATGCAATTCCTCGCCAGAGGGGGCACAACCGAGCAGCTAGACCATGAGCTGAAGATAACCTTGGAGGTTTTAAGCTAAGAATTCAATAATTCCATGGCAAAAACGATCATGATGCTTATTTGGAAAGGGAAAAGATGTTGGAACAGGTTTTTGATTGCCAACACTGCACCCAGGAAGAGAAAGTTAGACTTGCAGCTACTGAATTTGGTGGTTATACAATCAACTGGTGGGATCAACTTCTTACAACAAGGAGACGCAATGGAGAACAACTAGTAATTTCGTGGTTTGAGCTAAAAACAATCATGAAGAAGGGATTTTTTCCTAGTCATTACAACAGAGAACTTCATCAAAAGCTTAGGAGTTTGACACAAGGAAATAAGAGTGTGGTGGAATATTACCAAGAAATGGAAACACTCATAATGAAGGTTGATATATATATGAGGATGCAGAGGCTACAATGGCTCATTTCCGAGGAGGTTTGAATCGAGTGATTCAAGACAGATTGGTAATGCATGAATATGGAGATATCAAGGAGCTATCGCATAAGGCAGTTCTCTTTGAGAAACAAACCAAAAGAAGTAGTTCTTCAAGAAACAAATACAGTCAATGCCTAAACTAGCTTATTCAAAAGATGACAAAGCTACAATTAAGGCGAAAGAAGAGATTAAGCCAATTTTCATCAGTCGTTATGACAAGGGAAAAGAGGTTGCTTCTACTACACGGACTAGGGATGTTAAGTGCTATAAGTTTCAAGGCTTTGGGCACCAACAAGAAGGTTCTGATTCTTTTGGAAAACGCGGAAGCCGTATCAAAAGAAGAAAAACAAGCAGACTCACTTGATGAGGAGACTGTAGATTACCCAGTTCATAGAGAGTTGTTGGTTACAAGAAGGTCCTTGAATGTGAAGCCTAAAACTAAAGAGCATAAACAACGAGAAAACTTGTTCAATACGCAATGTTACATTGGAGATAAGGTGTGCAACGTGATTATAGATGGGAGAAGTTGTACAAATGTGGTCAACGAGACCTTAACTTGGCCTCATTTTCTGGGCACATCCCAAGCAATACTCACTGCAATTGCTGAATGAAAAGGGAGAGATGCGTGTGAACAGCCAAGTAATGCTTCCTTTACCTATATGACGATACCAAGATGAGGTTGAGTGTGACGTTATGCCCATGGAGGCTAGCCATATCCTGCTGGGACAACCTTGGAAATACGACAAAAGAACTGTCCATGATAGATTCACTAACCACTATTCTTTTGGGCACATGGGAAAGAAAATTACTTTGGTTCCATTATCACCGCAAGAGGTACATCAAGATCAAAAGCTGCTGAAAAAAAAAGATAAGAGGCTAAAGCCTTGGCTGAAAAGAAAATAGTTGAAATACCAACAACGGAGAAGAATTCCAAACTACACAATATTTGATCAACAAATCACCATCCTTTGCAATCAACTTTGAAATACTAGAAAAATAATGACTAATGTAATTCCAGATTTTTCAAGAATCAGACGATATGGGTGTTTGGATTATGTACATTCAACTGAAGAGAAGTTGGATCATAAGACTAAGACAAGGATATTTACAGGCTATCCAAATGGCATCAAAGGGTTTAGAATATGGATTATAGTGGAGAAGAAGAATTTTATTAGCAGGAGTGTAGTGTTCAGAGAGGATGTGATGCACAGAGAAATCAAATCACATGTATAACTTGATACATAACACCAAGAGATAGGAGAGTATTAGTGTGCGAGCAAAAGACCAAGAAGACTAGTGAGGCTTCCTTCAAGGCTCAAAAGACTATGACATCTGTGAAGATAATATAGATATAGTCGGTTATGCCTACATGATGAATGAATGTGGTGGAAAACCTAAACTTACGAGTTATCTGTAGCCTCTTGCAGATCCAGACAGTGATAAATGTTGGTACAAAGCATATGAAGATATGGGTTCATTGAGAAAGAATCGTATTTTAGTGGATAGAGTTTTGTCTTAGATTGCTATAAGTTGCAAATGTATCTTTACAAGGAAAATTTGGTATAACTGGTGAGGAGTACCAAGGCTTAAAGTTAGGCTCGAGACAAAGAGATATTTACAGAATTAAGGATTTGATTACCAAGAGATCTTCTCACAAATGACTAAGCATGTATCCATCTAGTTTCTTAACTCGGTGGTGACTCGTTTTTAAATGGACTTACAACAAATTGATATGAAGACAACATTTATGAGTGAACATTTAGAGAAGGAGATCTATATGGAACATACAGAGGATTTTGTGGATAAAAATTTTCCAAATATGGTGTGTGTACTAAGAAAATCCTTACATGGCTTCAAGAAGCTTCCGAAAAACAAACAACAAGTTTGACGTGTTTATGGGAAGAAATGGTTTTGAAATAAGTGAATAAAATTCATGCGTCTACTTTAGAAGACTCAAAGAAAATGGGTATATCTATCTATTTTTATATGTGGATTATATGATGATAGAATCAAAGAACCACGACTAGATCTATGAACTGAAGGAGTTGTTGAGTTCATAATTCAAGAAGAAAGACCTTGGTAAAGCTAAGAATATTTTGGGCATGGAGATTACAAGAGACATGAAAAAGGGACTTTTACAATCTCTCAAAGAGGATATTTTATAAAGGATTTTGGAATGGATCAGTCAATGCAGTGTCTATATCCATGGGAGTTCATTTCAGTTTGATGTTAGGTAAAGAAGAAGAGTTGAAGATCGGGAAGTGTTCGTGAGGAGTGTTCCATTTCAGAGTATCGTAGGTAGCTTAATGTTCTTAATGGTGGGGAGAAGACTAGACTTGGCTTATTATGTTGGCCTTTTATATGGATTCATGAGTAAACCCCTGAAGATTAATTGGCAGGCTATGAAATATATCTTCAGATAAGTTAGTGGATATGTGAACAAAATTCTTTGCTACAAAGTTGAAGGCGATTTCGTTATTAAGGCGTATTGTGATTTGGAATATGTATCAGATTATGATATAAGAAGATTTACTATTAAGATAGTGTTTACTTTAAGTGGTAAAAATATTAGTTGGAGGGTAAGTTTGCATATCACCTTCCCAACGACGGGGTCGAATACATCACACTAGCATAAGCATCAAAAGAACTTGTGTGGTTTAGAGGTTTGATGAGTGATCTGGAATTCCCACACAAATTTGTGGGGATTTCTTGTTATTCTTAAGGAGCTAATGTATTAGTCAGATGTTCATCACAAAAGAAGCAAACATAAGTATATAAAGTTCACTTTAGTGAAGGAGTGGTTAAAGTGGTGGAGATAGCCACAACATATAATCGGGCATATAGTCCCCAAAGTGTTACATGTAGGCAAGATTCAAGATGCATAGGAGCTGTTTAGGGTTAAGGGACAATAAGGAATGAATTATGTATTTATTTACATGTTTTTATGCAAAGAGCTTTGTGCATATTCACAGAGGGAGGTAGGAAGGTGATTGGGTTTACTCTTGACCGGATATGAAATTCAAGAAAGCTAAAATATTTGTTTGAGATAAGGGAAAATGTAGAGTATGGAAGGTTATAGGTCCTCCTATAGCCAAGATCACTAAGTTTACAAGAGTCTCTGAGTGGAGTAACAAGTTTGAAGATAATAAGCAGAGTAGGTCTCCCGTCATTGACTTTAACTCTTGTGAAATCAAAATGTAGCTGCCTCAACTTAAGCAATTTTCTCCAGTTCCATGAGCCGATTCCTGCCGATACTGACCAGAAAGAGTTCTCCCATATAAAAGAATCTCTTGACCCAATTATCCCACAAAGAGGTAAAAGAAGTCAAAACTCGCCAAACTAGCTTAAGACCAAACAAAATATCATATCAATTAAGGATCGAAACCCCAACCCTCCTTCATTCTTTGGAAGATACAAATTAGGCCATGAAACCTTTTCTCTTCGAGAGTTCAGCTCTGGTTTAGATCACAGAAAACCCGCACACAACTTGTCCTTCTCTCTAAGACAACATTTCGGCAATCAAAAAATAGAGCACTAGAACTGGGAAGTGCTACGGATAAAAGACATTAACAGTTGCAGCCGACCTGAAAAAGATAGAAAACGAAAAGGGAGAACATATCATGATTGGAACTTGAGCTTAATCTTCACCAGAAGAGGTTCCTAATCCCCCATACTCATTCGCTTGGTAGTTAAAGACACACCATGATAACGAACAAGGAGAACTTCCAACTTGAAGTTGTGACGATGCATGAGGATATCAAGTTCCAAGAGTTGTATATCCGCAACAAACAATGATGATTTAGCTAGATTTATTCATAGACCCGATATCTCTCCAAAGTATGCAAAACTATCCACAACCGATTCAATAGATGTCAACGCACCATCAGTGATGACCATTATATCATCCGCGAAGCATAAGTGAGTAATCATAAGAGTTTAATATTTTGGATAATACCTGAGGAACATCCGTCTTTTTATCCAAGAGAACCGACAGAAAATTCATTTCCACAAAAAAGGTATGGTTAAAGAGCACAACTTTGATGTAGCCCCCTTCGACTTTGAAACAAACCGGTAAGCTCTCTATTGACCTGGACTGAAAATGATAAGTTCGAGATACATGTGCGAATCCATTTGAGAAATAACTCAGGGAGACCCATAACTTTCAAAACATTACAAAGAAAGCCCCATTGCACTGTATCGAAGGCCTTAGCAATGTCGATCTTAAGGGTGGCACGAGAAGAAATTGTATCCTTACGATAGTCTTTAACGAGTTTAGTGACAAGAAAGAAATTTTCAAGCAATAAAAGGTCATGGACAAAAGCTGATGATTGAAATCAATAAAATTTGGCAGAACTCGCTTAAGTTGATTTGTAAGAATTTTGGATATGACTTTATAAAGTGTATTGCAACACGATATTGGTCAATAGTCACGTATCTCCATTGCATTCTATTTTTCCGATATGAGGGCTAAAATACTAGCATTTAGCCCCTTTGACAAGTAATCATTTGAAAATAATAATTGGACCGCATATACAACACCCTAACCAACAACCGACCAAGCTGATTAGAAAAACTCCTTTGTAAACCCATCCGTCCTCGAAGACTAATATGATGGCGTGGAAAATAGAACAGTTTGGATCTCCTCTTCAGTTACTTCACTAACTAATGCCACCTTTTCAATATGAGAGCACCCGAAAACTCAACAACTCTTCCAAATGAGAAACTTCAATCCCAACATAATCCTCCGGTTCCTCATGCAAAAAAGAATGAAACTAACTCTCTGCCTCATCCTTCATTCTCTGTTGGTTTTAAATGAACACACCAGAGACACTACAGACAACTCAAATATCATTATGAGATACCCTTATTGTTCTGATCTCCCACTTGCAACAATGTATCTAATTTTTTCTTTAAAAAACCTTTTGCCAAAGAAGCTACCTTATCTTTATGCTTCTTCATATTTCTTTAATCTGTATTTTTTTCAAGTGTTTTACGGGTGAGTGAAATATGAGAGAGAGAGAGAGGGAGAGAGAGATATTCAAGGATTGTATCAAAGTGGGAGATAGAGATTCTTGTACAAACACCATAAGCTCAAACTTGAGCTAGTTCAAATGAATTCAGGAAAAGTACTTCTGGAGAGACATGGCAAATTAACTTCGAACCCGTAAAATTGTATGTGTTAACTTTTTCTCATTCTCTTTTTTTGTTCAATCAAAGCATTCTCGCGATAGATCTTAGGCTCAAGATAGTACATTCACTTTTTGGTAAAACAAGAGTAGTTAATTTCTTCACTTCTTGTTTTAAATTTTTGTAGCTAATGAGATTCAAAATCCGCCAGAACTCATCATCTAGTTGTTAGGATTTTAGATCACTTGAGTGCTTTGAATAAACTTGTAATAAAAGACACAAGAACTTTGATCACCGAGTTCCCGGCTTCTAACCGGTACGTCTCGGGTGTAAACCGTCTCCCACAATCGTCACTATCAGTAAAAAGATTACACAACACTAACTTGCGTTCTCTCTTTGTGTTTCAAGTACAAAGCTTAGAGAAGAACAATAACAAGAGACAATAAAGATCTAAGGGACACTTCTCGATAGATGAAAACTCGAACTTCTCTAAAGCTCTGGTTTCCTTCTCTCTTGACCTTTCTATATCAATGTATCTTCTGTCTCTCGTGTATCTTACGGCTCTGTTGTGTTAGGTCTTCCTTTGTTTCAGAAATGTCGTCTTATACTCCTTAAGTCACGTTTCATGACTTGGGTTTATACATAATTTGATCCAACTAATATATCCATTGTCAAAGCCCATTAATGGCCCAAAGAAAAAGAAACTTGAAGCCTTAAGTCTCACAAACTCCACCTGCTTCAGTTTTCGTTTCTTTGTTAATGGCGACAATTTTTTTTTCTTCCAAGTTTGAACCTGCAATTTTCTCCGCTCACGAGCTCCGATTACTTCACTCCTCCTTATGATGACTTCTCCTCTCGATGCCACTGCACCATCTCGGCTTCATCTTCCCAAAACCCCAAGATATCTATCGATCCCTAATCTCCCTGTCTCCTCCTTGACAGTAAAAAATCAGACATGATTTCATCAAGCTTTCCATCTTTTCCGGTGAGTTCTTCATTTTCGATACTATACCTGAACCGATTCGTCTCAACATTGAATCAAGCATCTTCTTCTTCGATGATGAATCCATAACTTACTTTCTTCTCTGATTTTCAATGTGATGTGCGATTCCGGAAAATAACCAACATCGACTCTCTGTCGCCACCCAAACTCGATGCCCTGGCCTTTCTCCGTTAACTTGCAACCTCTAATTTATTCCTCTGCAATTATTTTTTCCTTCGCCATCCTCAGAGAAGACCTCTCGGCTTCATCTTCCTGCTCGAGAGAGATTCGCGATTCTCTCTCTGGCTTACTTTGCGATTGTCTCTCGAGATGATGGAAAAAACAGCTGCAAGTTTCTCCACTTAATTTGCCAACGCTTAGACCATGGAGATTAGTCTCGTCCGATGAGACTCAGGTATGTCTCACTTCCTTCTCAGCCGATTTGTGTATATTACAGAACCTAATCCTCTTTGTATCAATTTTGATAGTGGAGTTCCTATGCATTATCGACCATAAACCTTTGCATATGCGGCGATTCTTCTATCTCACTTGAATCGCATTCTCCTTTGATTATCTCACGCAAGTCTTAAGCTCTTATCTCTTTAGCTTAATGACTTAATCATATCTTCTTCAACACGATTATACTGGAATTTTCATATGTCTACAACTCTCTTGTCAATGTCTTGGATGTGATGACCTTGAGTGAAAAATATTTTGAGAATTCAATCTTCACAAAGTTTCTAGATTTTGGATTTCTCTTTTTGTGAACAATTCGTGTTCTTCTACCACTGTCTTGAAGACACAGGTCTATCCTCTTATGCTTTTGTATCTTCTAGGATCTTTGAGACATGATGAAATACTAACTGATTTTATGTTTTCTTTAACAGCAACTACTCCACCTAAAGTCATTAACCATTCATCTTGACTTAAGATTACTGAAATTCTTTTGCTCCCTTGATTCGAGGTAAAAACCCATTTCAAAACCTTAAATCACTCTCATCTTTCTCCTCATCTCTACTTGAGGTTTCAGACACATAATGAAATCTTCCCTTGATTTTCATTAACCACAAAACCTCATACTCTCGTCTTGTTTTCTCAGATTTATGAACACGCAGCGACGAACTTTCATGAATCTGTCCAACCATTGCTCCACTTGGAATCCGTAACCCTTAACTCCAGATTCTTACAGGTAACTCCCCTAACCCATTAACCCCTCTAGTTTTACCTTATCGACATATGAACAGTTTCAAACTAACTTGTTTATCTGTTCCTTTTCCTGCGAGAGTACCATGTCAAGAATGGAGTTACCTGGAGCCGCACCGTCTTTCGAGCGAAGTTGAGAAGCTCGCAGTGAGCCTGAAACTTCTGTTCAGGTACTGCTTCAACTCTGAAATCTGCTTCACTCTTGCTGGTCTTGATCTTTGAAAGTATTACGTCTCCCTTTGTAACACTATCACAAAAAATATTCATCTTCAATATATTTGAAACATTACCCATGTCTTTCTTCTCAACTACTGAACCTAAGCTTGCCATAACACCTCTTGTTTCATTGTCCCCATTCCCTTTTTCAATGAAACTTGCTGTCTGGCATACTTTAACCTTTTTCTCAAAATTTCCATGAAGAAACTCAAACTTATGCCTTTGCTCTTCCGCACTAGTCTTCAAATAGTTTCCTTTCTTGCTTTTCTTAGCCTCCTCACAAACTTTAGACTCTTCAGAATCAATTTCTCCCGCGGCAGCCAAACCATAAGCCATGATACCAGAATCTCCAGCCTTAGATTCTTCATGTTTTTCTCTAGACTTATCTTCTGCACTTCCTAATTTTTTTGTTGGTAGAGAATCTCCACCTTGAGCTAACAATTCTCTCATCTCAAAATCATATGGAGAAGGATCTTGGATTAGATGTTCCTTGAAAGTCACCTTCTTTGACGTTTTCTTCCGTACGTCTTTCTCAACAGAAATGACAGTGCCTTGTAGAAGATACAACCCATCTTTGTATTTTCTAGATATGAACTTCTTCTTATCTTTGTAGAATTGAACTTTGAAGTCACCTCCATTATACTTGCAACCTGATTTTTCCAACATCCCATATGAAATCAGATTTCGACTCACATCCGACATATATTTAACATCTTTGAGTATTACTTTTGAACCGTCCGAATTCTGTATCCGAATCTTTCCCGTTCCTTTGATGTTACCATGATATTATTAGCCATAAGAACTGTGCCGCCATTGAACTCATTGAAGTCAAACAAGACTTCCTTGTTTGGTGTACTATGGTAAATACAACCAGAATCCAAAACCCATTCTTCCAATGTGTCTTTACAGCTAACGGTTAACACCAATGGTTGCTCAGGCTCCTTTGCAAAATTAGCAGAATTTCGGTTTCTCTTGCTTTCAGGACAATCCCTCTTCCAGTGATCTTCATCACCAAAAATAAAACAACCTTTGTTGTTTTTATTGAACTTCTATCTTGATTTTGATCTGCCTCGATTCTTAGACTTTCTTATCCATTGCTTTCCATTCCCATTATCACCTCTTTCATTTGATCTGCCTCTAGCCTCAACATATAACCCTTCTCTCTGTGATCTTGAGAGATTACCACTTTCAAGCAGCTCTCTTTCTTTAGATCTGGCTGCTACAGTAACTTCGTTGAGGCGTATAGTATCTCTTCCATACTTGAGAGTCTCTTTAAGTTGATCATATCTAGGAGATAATGAGTTTAACAACAAGATAGGTTGAACCTCCTATAACACATCAACACCTAAGTTGTTTAGGTCTGCAACCAGCTTGAGAAAGTCATCAACATTCTCATCTATAGTTTTAGAGTCACTCATCTTAAAAGTATAGAACTTGTGTTGTGTGTAGATTCGATTAGGCAAAGAAGTCTCTGTGTATAATCTGTCCAAGAGAGACCACATAGCTGCTCTTGTTTCAGAGTACTTGATCTTCCTCAGAACTTTATTTCCAACGTTAATGATTATCAGCTCCTTCATCTTTTCTGATTTTTCCAGTTTCACCAGATCAATTCCCGGACCAGATTCTGCAAGTCCTACCAATCTCTTTTGTGGATCCTTCTTGGCTGCTTCTAATTCTTCTTTGGCAGTAGGTTGTCCTCTCAACAACGTCTCATCTGTTAGGATCTCTTTTAATCCTAAAATTCCAATGTGAGCAAGCATTCGAACCTTCCACAAGGAGAAATCTCCTGTACCATCAAATATGTCCACTTCGATCCTTGTAGTTGTCATTGTATCACTAGCACTCATCAAACCTGGATTGCTCTGATACCACTTGTTAGGATTTTAGATCACTTGAGTGACTTGAATAAACTTGTAATAAAATACACAAGAACTTTGATCGCCGAGTTCCCGGCCTCTAACCGGTACGTCTCGGGTGGGAACTGTCTCCCACAATCGTCACTATCAGTAAAAGGATTACACAACGCTAACTTGCGTTCTCTCTTTGTGTTTCAGGTACAAAGCTTAGAGAAGAACAATAACAAGAGACAATAAAGATCTAAGGAACACTTCTCGATAGATGAAGACTCGAACTTCTCTAAAGCTCTGGTTTCCTTCTCTCTTGACCTTTCTATATCAACGTATCTTTTGTCTCTCGTGTATCTTACGACACTGTTATGTTAGATCTTCCTCTGTTTCAGAAACGTCGTCTTATACTCCTTATGTCACGTTTCATGACTTGGGTTTATACATAATTTGATCCAATTAATATATCCATTGTCCAAGCCCATTAATGGCCCAAAGAAAGGGAAACCTGAAGCCTTAAGTCTCACACTAGTGTTTGTCATAATTCATAATTTGCACATCTTGCGTCCTTATTAGACGCCAAAGCGGAGATAATGAGGTTTTCGGATATACAGAAAGTAGTCTTGTTTTGTATTTAGTTAATCCACAATTATAGTTTTTTTCGTACTAGTATTTAACCGAAAATGCAACAAAAATAACAAAACAAAAGAAAAAATACAAAAATGGAGAGAAGAATGATCGAATGTCTATATATTTGTATTTCATACACTTTGAATTATTCATTTTCAAATTTGGTTTTAGTATATTCTTTATAAAACAAAACCAATACAGACTATGGGTGTTATGGGTCCAGACATTTGTCTAATAAACCTTAACATTGATTATTGGTGAAGGGAGACTGCTAGAGTCAGATGACAGAGACAACTCTCTGGTTAACCGTATGAGCATCAAGCTCCATAGCTTCGTTAGAGATGGCATGACGGTCATAGAAACCTTTTAACCTGTCAAAAATTTCCTCTATCACTGATTCCCCTGTTCCGATTGATATCCTTATCCAATTTTCTGCCCCTAGAACTATTCCTGTAAAATTCCAACAAAAGAAGTTTCAAGTATAAATAAACCAAAAGAATGAACATCATAATAGGAGCTCAAGTTTATTCCAGTAAAGGGTAGAGATCAATACCTGGTATCAGAACAAGACTCTCCTCTGTAACTAGCTTCGTACAAAAATCAAAATCGTTCTTTATATTATCCAACAATGAGGTGTCAAGTTTTACCTGTAAAAACAAGCTCGTTAGTATTATATCGATTCAAAAAATCTTGAATATCAAAGGGATCTAAGACAAAGAAAGTACCCATAAGTAAGAACAAGATTCAGGTTTTTTGGGACACAAGAGACAAGGAATTTCTTTGAGCCTCTCACATGAAAGCTCAACATTACGTTTCATCGCTTTGATTTTCTTGGCGAAGAATTCTTTAGGTGTTTTTTCCAATATATCAGGAAGTGCTTCCTATCAAAATCAACATGGATATAAACTCACATTATTTAGAAATATATTGTATATGTGTATCTACAATGATTTGTATTGTTGATGGTGAGAGGCTACAAACCTGAAGGATAAATGAAGGTTGTGAAGTTAAATCAAGACAATCCTCTATCGCTTGAACTACCTGGTGTCAACAAAAAACCCAAACGTTAACGAAACTCTTCTTAATTAATGTTTTGTCAATCTTACTATTAAAACAAAGGCTTCGAAGTTGACTAACCCCTGTAGTTCTAAAGATTCCTTTCGGATCGTTCATAGCAATCCAACCGATTCTCCAGCCCGGAACGATCCATCCTTTGGATATTGATCCGAGTGTGATAACTGGAGCTATTGATGCAAACATTCCCATAGGAATAAAGGGCCTATCTCCATATACAACCTGATCATATACTTCATCAGATATCACCATTATACCGAGTTTCCTTGCCAACTCCGCTACCTGAAGATTAAACATATCATAAAATAAAAGGTTACTTGATTTTTATATTTAAAAGATCTTATCTTTCAAATAATAAACATTTTATATACGAAACAGTTGTATATAAGAAAATAGATGTTGACCTTCTTGAGGTGGTTGTAGGTATACACATTTCCGCATGGATTATTGGGGTTGATAAGAACCATTCCGACCGTATTCTCATCCGCCGCAGCCTCTAGGCCGTCCAGGTCGATTTCCCAATCACTCTCGGGGAGGAGATCGTATTTGCGAATCTCAAGCCGGCTGTAGACCGCACGAGCATCGTAGTGAGGATAGCCCGGCCTTGGAAGCAGAATGTTAGCTGCTGGATTTCCGACAAGAGAATCTATTACAATCTCTATGGCTTGGTTGCATCCTCCGGTGATATACACGTCCTCCGCCTTCAGCTTCGTCGGTAGCTTTCTACTTAGGTAATCTGCCACGGCTCTGAAAGAAGAGAAAGATAGATAAATAATACGTTTGAATGAATATTCTTTTTCTTGAAGACCTTTTAAACTCTTTCTATATTTTTTTCGTTTTTGAAGAAACAAAAGGACTGTGAGATCAGACCTTCTAGCCTTAGGAATTCCAGGGCTGGGTGCATAAGAATTAGCCATGCCAGAGCGTGCGGCTGCGGCCACCGCTTCCTCTGCTTCAGGACAAGTTCGAAAGCTGGGAACGGCTGAGGGCTCGCCCGGAGTTGGGAACAAGATGGTCTTTCCACTATTCAAGCTACAGTTCTTGAACATCCCGAAGGCAAGCTTTCTCAATGTTACTGCCGCTGCATCACTAGTTGCATTGTTTCCCTTAAACCGCCAAACACTATTGTTTGCGTTGCACTTGTCATCGCCATTGCTTGCCATCGATTTTGCTTTAGTGCCTTTAGGATCTTCTTTTAGTCGAGGGTACAAGTTTTATGTTATGGGTACATCTCATTCTGATTGGGGTCTTTATAGAAAGGCTACAAGAAAGAGTAGGATAACAATAACAACGAAACTTTTGAGCACGATATTTCAGTGTCCTTTAGGCTATAGTTTAAGAAAACAAATATTTTTTTTCCGTGAAAAAAAAACAAATAATTTTTTAGTATCATTGATCAATAGATATNTAAAAAAAAAAAAAAAAAAAAAAAAGTATTTCGACATGTGAGAGTTTCTGTCCATTTACCATATTTTAAACAGATGAGCCATCTCTTCTGGACTCATTGGCGGATATTTTCAAAATAATATGGCCACAAAAATATTCTAGTTGTTTACTCTTAAATATAAAACCAATTATATTTTTGTCTCATTATAGATAATATTATAATGCGTGAAATTTTAGCACATTTTATGCAGTATACTTTTAGTCTTTTACACTATATAATATGAAACTAATAAATATGTTTTAGTCTCAAATATTCGATCATGTGAAAATCGCCTCTTTGAGTATTATTAAACAGTAAACACTGTGGCCGTCTCTTATTGATCTACTGGCAAATCTCCTCAAAAATCAGTTTATAACGTAGAGTTTGGCATGCTGCTCTGTGCTTCAGGAGTTCGGCACCGATAGTCAAGACGTTATCCATATGCTTGCTAGTCCTGAGGATTGGCTAGATTTTGCGACGGAGCTGCAAGAGTTTGAGAGGGCGAAACTTGCTTTCCAGGATTTCAAATTATCATATGTTCTCTGAATGCTAAATTCAAAGGCGGACCTTTTAGCACGTTTAGCTAGGCAACATCCAGTTATTTTTTCTTTGGGTTGTTGTTCTATTCCTGTGTGGCTTGCTACACCACCTCAAGTATGAGTAATAGAATGACCTTTCGTGTCAAAAAAACAAAAAACGTAGAGAAAAAACCAAATATTTGTTTTGAAAACTTACATAATGAAACATTAATTTATTTCTGTTAGCACTTTAGCCCTCCTACTCCATATAATATATATTATTTGTAAAATGAATTTGGTTCAAATTCAAAATTAGACTAATTGATTGCATGAATAACTTTACTTGAGTCAATTTGTTTAAATACAATTTTTTTTAAAGAACTGTTTTATAATTTTTTAAAATAGAAAAGTTAAGCAAATTTGAAAACACTACAAAAAACAAGTCAACAACGAGACATTTTTTGTCATTAATTCGTTGTTAAAAGAGTTAGACGATGAATTAACGACGAATCCTAAAACATTTTTAATTGGTCGACGAAATGAAGTACTCGTCGTAAATTTTGCCGTTAGTTAGTAACTACGACGATTTAGCGAAGCGTTTTTGACTGTATTTCATTTTTAAAAAGAAGCAAATTTAAGTTTATTTAACAACCAAATTTGTTAGATTGTAATCCGTTGTTAGATAGATGCAAAGTTAGGTTTAAATAACAACGATTTAGAGACGAATTTATGAATTTATATATATATATAGGATCGAATATACGACTTCCAATAGTAGGAAATCGTCATTAATGCTTGTAATAATACTAGGAATTAACAAAAAAATTTTGTTATTGTTTTTCGTTAATTTGCCCTAAAATTACGTCGAATGTATGACATACTTTTTACTCGAGCCTCGTATACTCGGCGTAATGAACATCAAAATAACGACGAATCGTAATAAAAAATAAATTAAAAATTTAAAAATTATATATTCATTAAAATTTTGAATTTTAATTATTATTTACAAATACTAATCTAATTCTAAATCTGTATAATAAAAAATTGAAGTTGTTGCTTCCCTGTAGGCTGCCTTAGCATCATGGTTGACCGTCATGGGTGTTTCGGGTTGGAGTCGCGGAGCTTGCATTTGTCGCATAGCCTGTGCAAGGATCGGGTTGTTCGCGGCAATGATGTTGAACAACTTGTCGTAACTTGAGAATTCAGCATCATAAGCTGCCTGCTTCGCTCTTAGCTGTGCAATCTCTGCAATGGTTGCTACTAACTCATTCTGCATCGCCGCATAAGCCGAGTTTACGCCAAAAGTATATGCAGCAGAAACGTCGTGAATAGATCATACCCCAAAAATTCTCTCTTTTTCTTGAGAGCAGTTTGTGGAATTAAGACAAATGGCTAAACGACAAAGTAAAAAAATTAAATAATTTACTTGGTCGAAGATTTGATCGAGCTCAATAGTCAACAGTTCGGTAGAATGAAATGTCCCTCTGAGCGACAACTGAGACCGCTGAGCTTGGACCTCGATTATCTTCGCTTGGACTTCATTGTATATCGGCTCCGATTGAGCATCAACGAACTGTTCATTCTTTTTTTTTTGTGTTAGCTCGAACACTTTTCTGATCAGAGGCATCACAACGGTATCTTCGGCCTATAAAAAATAAATAAATTTGCATACATACATACATATATATATATATATATATATATAAATTTAACAATTTAATTCTTGTTTACTATTTTCAACCGACGTCCGACAAACGAAATATGTTGGGACGTATGTGGCGTCGCCTTCACACCGTCAGGACCCACCTTATTCATAGATAAGGAACATTTTGCAGCAATCGATGCTGCATGTGCATTCGTCAAATAAGCCTTCAGATCATTCCATACATCAACGGAAAGGCATGACGGCTTTGCATCGTATCCCACTGTAGCCAACTTCTCCTTCCATCCGGAGGTGATGTTCGCGAGCCGCTTTTTCTCTCACTTGTGGAACTCTATCTTTAGTATTTCCTTGCACATTTAACAATGTATTCATAATGTTATAAAAAATGATGTCTTGACTTAACATTGTCTTTAGTCTTTCCTTGCACATTTAACAGTGTATTCATAATGTTATAAAAAAATTCTTCTATATATGCAGCACATCAATATTGTATCGAAGCATAAGATCTTTCCAGTAAGGAAGCTCCCAAAATATACTTTTCTTATGTCAGTTGTGGTCTACGAGGTATCCATCGGGCATGTTATTTGGAGTATGTCAACTACCGCCGCGTGGTACTGTAATCATAGCCCCTTAATGATTAATTCGCTCCTCGAGTTCTTTGCCTGATATATACACAGGTGGAGACATCCAAACCAATTTGTTCTTCCTAAACAACCTTTTGTTACGTCTGTACTGGTGGTTGATATGAAGAAACTGATAATGAAATGAAATCAACTTTTTCCTACCATGCTTTAATTGGAATACATCAGTACGATGCATAGAGTAGGTCAAGATAATCGTGTATGCGTTGTCCAACCCAACAACATCCCATTCGCAGAGAAGTCGCTTATCTTCCACATAAGAACTACACCTATTGTGATATTCTTTCTCCTTCAACGATCATACGTGCGAACTCTAGTATGTCATAGCTGCTTCAGCTCTTCGATTAAGGCTGTAGAAAAAAATCCAGTGATCATTTTGGATGTTTGGGCCCATGGACTAATACACTCAAAAATAGAAACTCCCTTTGTATAAACATTTCAGATGGGAGGTTGCACGACGCCACAACGAATATTGCCTACCTGATATATCAAACAGACAAAATCCATCCGTGCATAAACCAAGGTACCCAAGGTGTAGAAAGTTAAAGTACCTTCAGGCTTTCGCATCTAATTGATGGGTGATCTCTCCATTCGTTAGAGAGTGTTTTGCACGCCATCTTATTAATCGAGCAATCCTTTCCGATTGATACATGCGTTTCAATCTATCGGTTATAGGAGATACCAAATTTTTTGGTATGGTATTTTCTTCCGACCAACACCTTGAGGCCTATATCTTTGCTTGCCGCAAAAGCGACATTCATGCAATTTATCATCGTCTTTCTAAAAAAGCATGCACTTTTCAACACAAACAATAATCATCTCAGGTGGCAAACCGAGATTATAAACAAACTTTTGTGTCTCATAATACGTTTCAGCAGCCAAATTACCAGAGTGTAAATACTCTTTAAATAAAGAAACTCGATCATCCATGAAAACTTCAGCTAAATTATGATATGTTTTAATGGTCATCATCCTAGCATTTCATGACAATATAGAGTGTCCTTCTCTACATCCTTCAGATATTGGTTGTTTTTGAGCATTTAACTTGTCGTAGAATCTTTTAGCATCTAAGTTAGGTTCTTCGACAATTTGTTCAAACGAGAATGCAATAGCTTGATGAAATGCATCATTAACCATGTCATTAATCCTATCGTAATGACTAGCTTCATGATGATAATAATTACCAAACTCATAAGATTGTTGATGATCATGCATATCAGTTGGTTCGACATTATCCATATATTGATGATGAAAGTCACTATTACTGCTACTAGCAACATTACCACTATCCCTCTTCTCCATGTTGAAACCAAATAAAATAGTGCGGTGTAAATCCTCTATTTTACAAATGTTTCAGAACATTTCCTACAAGAATAAATCTTATGTTCTTGCATTTTTACATTGACAAAGCATCTTACCACTGTCCAATGATCGATTGGTTTGTAGCTTGATACATTAATATTTCGAGTCTTTCGAGAAATTCCTTTATCATTCCTTATGAATCTCTATGCATATACATCCATCGATGAATGTATTATATGTCACCGAAAACATTTTTTGTTTCTCTATTTGGTGGGAGAGGAAGATGATAGTATGAAGATGGTTTTGAGGTGTGATTGAGTAGAATGCATGAAAGAAGTACTTATAGTAAAATTTCAACATTTACCATCGAATTTACAGCGAAAATTAACAACCAAATTACGTCAAAAAACTTTTGCTACTTTTTAACAATGATTTGACGTCGTTTTAACTACAAAATAAATTCGTCGCTACAAAACAGATATACGGTTGCAAAAATATTTTTACCTACCAAACATTTCGACGCATATTCGTTGCTAAAAATGTAGAAAAACAATTTTCACTAATTCGATGTTATTTTACGACGAATTTACATCTAATTTTGACTTGAATGTAATTTCGTTGTAAGATTTACGTACAATTACGACGATTTAACGAGGAATTGTTTATTTAATGAAAAAAATTCCTTTTCTGTAAATCTATTCATTTTAGCATAAATTGGATGGATTATGATTGATGTTTCTCTCATTATAATTGTTGACTTGATCGAATGTTAAAAATACATAAAATATTTTAATCCACAATCATATACTAAACATATTAAATGGAGCTATTATCGTGTTTTCACATTCTTATGCTCATATAACAAAGTTTATATTTTATATACGAAGTTAAATTAACTTAGTTCGAATTCATTTTAATTAAGAGTTGTAAAATATCATCTAAATGTATATGTATCTGTCATGCATAAATTATAAGAAAATATAATATTATACCATCATATGATCAAATATCAAAATACTTTAAATTTTTTCTTTTTCATTTTTTGTGTTGCACACAGATCAACAAGTATCTGCCCCACTTTTCTTTTTGTTAAAAATTTATTGCCTTTTAAATCACAAATTAATAATTATCCACAAATTTAATAACAACTTCATTATTTTTTTTACCATTAAATGTAGTCAAAAGTAATTATCTAACTAATTAAAAGGAGATAATTCTCCTTTCTTAGCCTGTCCACCTCATCTATTTTATAAACTCTCTTATGATGCCACATCAGCATAAAATTTGAGGAGAGTTCTTCGACATAATTTCTGTGTTTATCACATCTTTTTCGTCTTCCTCGCCGTTACGCTTACCAGCTGCTTTTTATAAAAGGGTTTATGTTTCAGATCACACAGGAAGACGACGATTCCACCTCCAGATCTATTGTGAATCTCTGATTGGCTTATGTTTTCTCATCCTTTCTCGGAATGCTGAATGAAAGGAGGAGAATCAAGAGCCTCCTGACTCAATTTACATAGGAAAAAGGTAAAATAACGCATCGTGTAAAACTTTTTATTTATCAAATTTGGAACTGTGCTTCTTTCCTTTTCGCAGATTTGATGAGTCGAGTATATCTCCATTGACTCTAACGGCGCTTTCTTATTCTACCATTGTTAAGATGACTCTTGGATCAAATTGAAAATAAGTCTCACTTGACATCGCGTTTGATGGCCCTTAAATTGTTAATTATCGGTGATGGTTATATTAGTTTGATCCAAATCATTGTCAAAGCAACAATGTAGTGTACTGTATCTACATTTTTTTAAAAGCTACCAAAAATATTTTCCCAATAGTCCTTTTGATTTCTGGTACCATTAATATACTAAAATGCGACGACATCCAAAGGACTTTCAGAGTGTTTTTATG